>QLOZ01000790.1:0-10407 GCA_003314065.1 Lactarius sp. MG50
GATGAAATCTTGAACCTTGCTGACTGTCATAAACGACCCTGGGTGTTGTTCAGAAATGTCCGGGCGGTCGCTGCTTGCTGCGTGAGCGGCACCTCGATATATGTAAAATGTCATAGAAGTGGACGCATAGACGAAGGGAGAAGGTGCATCCTATTGTGTGTTGCACTGAGTGCAATTATATGCACCGGATAATGTACAAAATCAATGAGTCCCGTTCAATTTAAACCTGTCAATTATGCCTCGTTTCGGCTGTTTGAACCCTTTGAAAGCCTGACCGCATCTAAAGCAAGGTTCGTATATTCTCAACCATATGATTCGGAGAGTAGTACAAAGAAAGAGTCGACGGAGTGCGAAAGCGGGGCTAACTGTTAGCTAGGTATGGATTAAGTTGGGGGTATTATACGGCAGTTTGTATTGGGGTTCAGTGTGATAGTGCCAAATGCAATAAATGCGGTGTACGATACGAATCCAGAGCGAACCGTGAAACACGTCCGGCCCGATCGACGCACAAACGGCTAGAAAGTCGGAGTTTCGCCACGACGCGGGTGGAAACATATCCTATTTAGTACCGATCGTCGATGGGCTCACCTGGGCGCCGGACGCGTAGGGTACGGGCCCGGGGGGAAACACGTCCAGATGCAAATTTGAGCGTGAGCGCGCCAGCACCTCGCTAGCCACGTCCGCTCCATACTGCTCTGCCAACTGGCTACGAAGCATAATAAGAGACACCGATTCAACAAAAGACGGGGGGGACAAATACCTGGCATAGTTGTCCATGATGACCGCCATCGAGTTCATGCTGAGCCGGTACGCCTTGGGCATCATGCCCTTGCCGAAGCGGTACGTGATGTGGTTGGAGCACAGCAGCCCGACGACGATGACCCCAATCTGCAGCGGCACGAGGCCAAAGGCGACCGTGTACCAGCGCTCGAGTATGAAGCGCTGCAGGGTCAAGTACGGGCCCTTGCACCCCGGGAGCACGGAGCGCGAGTAGCACACTTGCGAAATGGCGGCCTCGACGAACGGGGAGAAAAACCCGCAACAGTTCAGCTGGTTCTGGATGCGGAGCCATTCGTCAATGCCGAATTCGCGACCCCATTGAAAGTTGACCTTGCCATCGAGGTTGAAGTTGCGGCGCTTGAAGGTGAGGTACCCGGGGATTACGAGGAGGGTAAAACATATCCAAAGGAAGAAGGTGTACACGGCGAGGAAGGAGCGGTTGTTCAGGAGGATGCCGGCCCAACCGATGATAGATGTGATGATACCGAAACCAGCGGCAATGGTGGAGAGGATGAGCTCGGGGCGGTTGCCCACTCGGACGACGTCAGCATGCGTCCAGACGTCAAACCATATGCAGAGCAAAAATATGATAGCTGCGAGGGAGTAACCAGAGAACTATAAGGGGGATCGCGAACAAAATTAGCGACTCTCAAAATGCGATAACGATGTGGCCAACTTGGCGTTAGTGCAATGGTAGGCGGGAAGGGGGGAAGGGTGTGGTCGCGAAGTGAAGCGGGACTCACCAGGAGGTTGGAAAAGAAGAGCGTCCATTTGAATCTGTTCCAACGGAGCCGAGGGCGCGTGCGACCACCTTCTTTGCCAAAAAAGCTGCCCTGGAGACCATCGTAGTCTTCATCTCCATCTCCCGGCATACGGGCCTCGCCGCTGCGAAACGCCTCGCGTCCTCCCCCACGCTTGGGTCCAGGCTGAAATCCCCTGCCACGGTTCTTGAGGCCGTTGTGAAGGACTGCGTCTGAGAATTTCGTGGGGAGGTAATTGACAGAAAGGGAAAGAGCGGGATCGCCGAGGAGAGGTGATTCTGTACGTGGTGAGACAGGAGACACAAAAGGATTGGAAGCAAAAGGAGTAGTCGAGGGCTCAAGGTGTAAGTGCATGTTGTTGGAGAGCATATGCCGTGTGGACGTGGCAGCTGAGTACGCCGAGTTGGCGTTGGATATGACCGAGGCGCGGCGAGAATGACAATGACTATCCGCAACCAGCAGAAGATTAATTTTATAAATATGGACAAGAGGGTCTGCACGTACAAACTACTGTCCATCTAGAATCGGTGGATGAAAAAGAGTTGTAAGTTTTATGGGAAACGTAAGAGTCGTAACGACCAAGGAAGCCATAAGGGCGATTCTGCGGCTCACCGATTGTCGGCCAGATGTGTCGTTGCCGACTTGGCCATGCTTAGGGCCGAGAGCGTTGAGGTAGGTAGACCACATTCGCTGCATCGTACTCGCCGGATAAATATTACAACTAGAGAACGAATGCCCAGGTTAAAGAAAGGATAGCAACAGAGTGGGTGTATGGACTCGGTTCGTCCTCATCCGGTCTGACCCGGGCTTACTTGGCCGTAGCCTGAGCTCGATCCCTTGTCGACCACACGAGGACACTTAGCCTTGCTCAAGCTCGCGAGGGCATCGGCCTGACATTACAGTGATGTGTTATGAACGCAACCAAGCTTAGGTCCCACGCGGAGCTCGGCGCTCAATCATGACAACATGAGCGCTCATGTTAACCTCCCGCCCCCTACAACATCCACTTTCCGTGGGTAACATACATCGATGGCCAGGTCGCAGACAAGTATATATGAGTGACCACCGCCAGGTTTGGCGTCCCAGTCAATCCTTATCTACTTTCGGCACCCGACAAAGCCTATTAGCCCCGCGCACCGCTCATCAACAATATTTAGAGACGCGTGACTTATACATGGCCAAGTCAAGGCGCCCCACTTTGAAGGGTGGGAATTTTATTCGAAAATCGGCTTGACTTCGCGGTAGAACTTTTCATTAGAATGTCGTGGTCTCGTCGACGTTGAGAATCAACGTAGTGAAGAACCTGATTATCTCAACAAAGCTCCGAGCTCGGACGTCTGCCGAGCTATTAGCAATCGCAATTTAAATTGGAAAGATGCGGCGTACGTTCGTTGACAGTGTGAATCCCATTCGCTAGACCGTTACCCGTGTCGAAGTGAGTGTAGCGGAAGATGTGGGATGTGAGCTTCCAATAGGACCCCGTGTCTGTGATCGTAAACTTTAGCCTTCCGGTGAAGGCCAACTCGATAATTATACCCACCCGTGTTTCCATTCATGATTCCAGGGCTCACGACTATGTTGTCTGCACCTTCAAGACCCCGCTGAGCATTGTAAGTTGCCTTGATCGTCCCACTCAATAGTTGCCATGGTCCCGAGTCCCTATCGGTCGGAGTGACCGGAGCCGGCTCTAAAGCTTCCCAAGCCACAGTCAGCGTGAGCGAGCCCGCACTTGGTCCATCCTGAGAGGGGATTGCCGAGCCAAAAGCCGTGAAAGTGAGGTTAAACTCCTTTGCCAAGTCCTTCAGGACGTCAATATCGCGTTGCTGCACCTCAGCAACAGAGCTGCTTGCAAATACGACATGGACGATGTGAATAAGCAATGCGAGTCCGAGTTATTGTTGGTGCTGAAAACGGACCTTTGCACAGCAATTCGATGATTGATAACAGCCCAAGTTTCCTCGGGCAGAGCGTTCGCCTTCACACCCCCTTGCACGAGATCAATGGCTTGTGTAGTACCGATGAGCGCTTTGTAGGCATCGTTTTTTATCAATTCCGCCTCCAGCTTACGCAGAGCCCCGTCAGATTGTCCCGATGCCTTAATAAGAGCACGCAGGGATTCCGAGATATTCTTGGCGTGCTCGCCTACGCATTGCACGGTGCTGTAAATGGGAGTATCACGCTCGAGGTGAGCTTTAATTGGTTTGTCTTCGTACTCGACTAGGAGACGCGATAGAATACCGATACTCTGTGAAGGATGATTAAACAAGGCATTATAGAAGACAGTGAAACTGACAGTATGAGGAGGCGGAACACTGGAATGGCCACCAGCAGTCGAGACAATCACTCTGATATCCAAATATCCTTTCTCGGCGATGCCGGGTATAGCAATAGTAGAGCCGCCTATCTCGTGAAACCCGTCTATCAGGAGGATGAGTGGATGCCTTGAATATATACTTAGAACTGACCACCCTCATCCACAAGTAGGGCCATAGAGCTTTCGCCATACTTCTCCAGCATTGCCCTGGATAGGCTTCCCGCACCCTGTCGGCAGCAGAGTTGGGACCACACGACATGTAGAGAAAAGTCATATCACTGACTTGCACGCCGCTGGCTTCTTCATCAAAGCCAAAAGCGAGAACGATGGTACGAGTGGGCTTAAAGTTCTTCTCAAGCAAAATCTCGACAGACGAGCTGCTTTGACGTTATCGCTGCCCCACGGTAGGGCGGAAGGAGACGCGTACAGTATTCCAATCAATCCGCCTTTGTCATCAATACACCCTCTGCCCCAGATGAATTCGCCTTGAAGAAGCCTCCAGTAAGTAATCTAGCACTTGATGGTGCAACTAGTCGTTCATACCGTCATAATATCCAGAGTAGGGAGGATATTTCCACTGGTCGATGGTCTCAGGGTCAACAGGAACAACGTCTATGTACCGAAAGAGTCAGGAGGAGAGGATGTAGTTGACATGTGCCGGGGACGAACCCTGATGTGCGGTTAAGAGAAGAGGTTTGAGACCGTCGACTGAGCCTTTCCACTCGTAGAACAATCCGTATGTGTTGACTTTGGTCAGCGTAAGAGTATTGTGGCTGGTTAAAACCGGATTATAATTCACTTCCTCAGGCTACCGGTTATCGGGAACATCATCACGCACGTAAGGGGAAACGACTGAAGGAGATAGTCGTGGAACGGCCTGAAGACCTCCCACCGCGTATCAGTACCAACAGGCTCCATGTCATCATAGGACTCCGTGCTTTGTTCAGAATACAGTCTTTAGAAAATGGCACATCGCGAGGGCAATAGCGACGTACGGAATGCGCACTGCGCCTCCAAGCCAGTCCACCGCTCTCTTAATGAATGCATCCTGGTCGAACTCGTTTCCGAGACTCTCCCAAAGCTGCGCATGGAGACCCGGGTAGAGGGCGTCCGACTGGGGACAACTCGAAAGATATACGTCATGGTGTCCGAAGCGTAAGCGTCTCGGGCATAGGGACAGTCCGTGATCGGTATAACGTAACATCGCGAAGGCGAGCAAGGCGGTAACTTGAAGCGCAAGAACCTTCCATCTGGACTTTCGAGGACGGTTTTCTTCCACGGATGCAGCAGGTGGTAGGAGGTCCAGTTTTTCATCCCTTTTGGCCATGATGGGCGATACGAGGAGACAAGCTAGACAGAGAAGAGTACACACAGTGCAGTGGCGGATCGGCACTGCCAAAAAACGTCCAAACGACCTTACTATACAGTACAGGCTGATTCTAGTAGCTTTATTCCTTCCTTTACATTCTTATAGGGATTATTTAAATAACGTAAGAAGCTCTGATATGTAATTGGGGATAATGCAAGAGTCAGGGCGGTCAGTGACCCCAACGATCAAGGCATTCGAAGGCCCTTGCAACTGTTCAAGGACTGTTCACCTGGGTAGACACCCCGGCAGTGATCATGAGTGACTCTGACCTTAAGGTGGCGACCAGCATAACACTGCCTTAACGTGTACCCTCCAACACCCACTCTTTAGAATGTTCTCGAGAGACCCGCCTGCATGGCGCGAATCCCTAGCGCAGTTCCGTAATGCGAAGGTTCTCCATAGGTTGACATTATGGAACCTCTCCAACTAGACGTGGAGAATCCGCCTCGGATGTCCTACCCGCACTAGAAGAGATTGAGCTGCATGCCGCATGGCACGCTGACCTTGTTAGCAAGGACCAACACGCCCACACGCTTGATGGCTTTGAGCCATTTGTCGCTGCTCGGAAATGGGCAGCTCGTCCTGTGAAGGTATTCTGGGACACACACACCAAGTACTCCCGAAGTATTTCTGTGATATTCAAGTTAACGATTAACCACAATTACAATCATCATGTTGGGTCCGGATGAGAGAGGAAGTGAGCAAGAGCTGGAGGTTTGGTCTCAGCACGTTCTTTTAGATACCACTTGGAGTAGAGTTCTCCTAGGGATTCCAGGAGCATGTCACCAATGGATGGCATGAGTTCATCATCTGAGGAAGAGTCCGATGAAGAGGAATTTGGGTGTGAGCCAAAGTCGAAGTCAAGGAGTTCTTCCTTGTGTTCAGCCATGAGGTTAACAAGAAAGGCTCTTTGTAAGGAATCTGCTGCTGTTTGCCTCTCTGTTTCATAGGACATCGTAAGGACAACCACACTTCAGTGGAGAACAATAACGCTACGTTGATGACACACTGTAAGCCGCATGTGTATTCAGACTCCGAAGCGGAGTCTGAAAAGACACGCTATCAAAGTTGAATCTGTTTGATGAGAACCCGGACTCGAAACGAGACTCTAAACGAAGGCTTAAACGGCCCATAAACCTTTACTGTGATCTCCCCTAGTGTGCCAGTACTAGGACTAGGGGAACGTGGTCACTGCGTGACTGCGGGAAAGTCACAGCTAACATATATCCGATATCGAGTTGCCTTCTACAAGGCAATACGATATCATGAGGCTCACTCGGGCTACCAATAGAGCCCTCCTTCAGCAACAGTATGTGTAACAACCCCACATAGTCGCATAGTAACGTGCTGAATTTTCAAGAAGGCAAGGCGTTCACGGTGATACCGATCGACTGCCTAGCTTAACAATTGATAAGCTCCCTGAAGAGGTTCTCTTAGAGATATTCGATTCCTACAGACAAGGCCCCACATACCAGGGAAACTACGAGAGTCGTTGGAACGGAAGAAATGGATGGTTCAACCTCGCACATGTGTGTCAAAATTGGCGACGCGTGGTGCTCGCGTCGCCCTCCCGTTTACGTTTGCGGCTTATCTTCACGGCACACACGCTCACAAGGACGATCGTCTTGACACGTCTCCCCCCTTTGCCGATTGTCGTTGACTTCAGCACTGGAGTCTGGACTGTCAGACAACAGGATCGTATGGTCTCTGCGCTCAGATATCCGGATCGTGTGTGGGGGGTCGACTTCAGCGGCTCGGATGCAGCCCTGAAGGTAGTCTTGAAGGCAATGGATAACCCATTTCCCGCTCTGGAGAGCCTCGTACTTCATTGTATGAGGAACAGGTGGAATATTCACCTTCCAAGCACATTTCTTCAAGGTTCTGCCCAGCGCCTGCGTCGTCTCAATCTGGGTGGCATACCCCTCTCATCCTTATCCCAATTACTCTCATCTACGACGGGCCTTATCGATCTCCGTTTATACATTGACACCGTCTTCTGTTCGTCGCCAGAAGCGTCGCTCTTTGTCCATCTACAAGGCATGCCCTTCCTGCGTCGCCTTGAGCTGAAAGTGTCTGTCCCCCGCCATTCTGACAGCATCGAGCCAGCGCCTTTCATTAAGACGGAAACCATTATCCCACTCTCAAACCTGACATATTTTCGCTTCTTTGGCCATAGGGTTCACTTGGAGAGGGTGTTGGCTGGGTTGGCAGCCCCATCCTTGCAGGATCTCCACATTGTATTGTCTGATCACTCCATTACACTCCCCATCCCACACCTCTCCAGGTTTATCCACGACGAAGGAAGACCTGTTTTTGCGGCCAGATTCAAATTTACAGGACCGAGCCTCGACATTTCCTTGCTGCATTCCACCAACGATCCACCATTCAGGATTACTGTATCGGGCACGATGATTTCGATGGCGCGGATAAGTACCGCGCTCTCCGCAACGCTTGCCACTGTCGAAGACCTCTTCCTTACATGTTCCTTCCAACCCGAAACACTGTGGCTCTCTCAAGGTTCCAATTCATACCGCGACGCCCTTAAGCAGTTCCCTAATGTGAAGATACTCCGATTGCGACATGCACTAGTACTTAGTGTCACAGAATTCCTCCGAGAGGGCGATGGAGAACTTGCCTTGGATGTTCTACCCGCACTAGAAGAGATCGAGCTAGGTGCCGGAGGGTATCACGAACTTGTTAGCAAGAGCCAACGTGCTTCCGCGCTTGATAGTTTTGGGCCATTTGTGGCTGTGCGGCAACGGATGGGTCGCCCTGTGAATGTATTCTGGAATACTGGTCAGGTACTTCCGGAGTAATTTATGTACACAAACGATCGAGTGCCATCGCCATCACCACTTTGGTTCGGGGTCGGTACGTGAAGGGAATCCAGAATGTTGTGGACGGGGCCTGCTGGGATGCAAGGATGTTAATCGTCACCGGAGTGGGCTATACTCGATGTCATCTGTAACTAACGAAATGATCTTGCCAGCCTGAGCAATCTGTCCACATGTTCCACGAGTAAGATTTTCAATCATTGGAATGGATCATCGCGTGATTGCACGAAGAATAAAATATCTCACTAGTACTCCTTTTTGAGCTAGTTAGCGGCTTCGCAATTAGGTGTTGATTGCGACAATTGAACGCGTCACCGAGACGAAGTTGGTTGGCACAAGCATTCTACACTCTACAGGACGGCGCGACAATGTCTTGTTGCGTATCTTGTTGCGTATGTTTCATAAATCTGGCTTGTTATGTGCATGTGATTTCCTCCCCCAGATTCATTCAACGTCACGAGACACTCATCGCATCAATTTTCGCTCTGCCGCAATGTTGCGTACAGTTCTCGCACCAGCACGCTTGCATATTTGTTCCAAACGTCCTGCCAGGTCAGTCACTTTAAAGAAAATCGAGAGCGCCATCGTATTGATCCACTCACATTGTGAAGCAGGGGGTTTTAAACCTTACAGGCGTGCACGCGATTAATTCCCTGGACACCTTCGAGGAGGAGGAGCTTCTGGGCGAATCTAGTGCGTGACCTACTTTTTTTTTACCAAATTGAAACCAACCGCATGCTTACAAGGTGCCCAGTGAAGCGCTTCGCACACGATGTTGTCGTGCCCACGGTCCGTGCGACGGATGAAAATGAATATAATACTGTAATACATGAGCTCTATTTTCTAACTGTTGCAAGTGCCCGCTGTTCGATCGCCTGCCCGATGTAGTGCCAAATTTTTCGCGTTGAGATTGCGTTGAGAGGGGAATGTGACTTTTCATCCTCGCTCCGAGTCACTGAACCGCCAAGACACTGTTTGAGGGTTCCTCGCAGGCAACCTCCTGTGTAATACTGTCGTTCTTTGGTCAACTGATAATCCCGACCCATCAGGAAATCTGATCTTGTACCAGCTGCTGCTAGTGAGACCGTGGCCGTCGGAATCATTTTTTTGGTTTCTCGCCTCACCCTCTGGTATGTACATTGCGTGGAATGACTGATCGTCCGTGATTGCCAGTGGTATGTGTTCCACTTCATGCTTCGTTGTCAATACCTTGAATTTATTATTACCTTCTGATGTATTCCTTCCGAGCTCGAAGCGCATTTATGACATGACTGATCGTACGGTCTTGTGATCGGTATGTGTTCGGTTTCACGCTTCGCCGTCACCTCCATCTGATGTGTTCCTTTGAAGTTCGAAGCGGGTTTTATGTGATATGATGGCACGTTCCTCCAGTTGAGCCCGATCTTTTAACTTTGGTGACAAGGTTGATTGCGTGAACACCAATCTCCTATCTTTCTTGGGGTTGAAATGCTTGACAATCTCGCTTTAACACATGTCTAGATCTTTGTCATGTAGGAAGACACCGTCATCCAATCACCAAGGGTCAAATTCTCTTGCCTATCTGCCTGAATTGGCTTTGCAGATGTTTTGGGTGCGTCCTTGACCTTCGGTGGGTGAAGCTTGTGATTATATGGTTTTCTAGACTTCTTCCATGCTTTGCGAATGACAAGCGACGGCATTAGAATAGGTGTTTTCATCAGGCTGCGTGGATCAAACACGGAATTTAGGCTTTTAGTGTTTGAATTTCACTTATAGGACGTGATATTTGACTCGGAGACCCCACTCCGGAGTACCTTGAAGCCGCAGAGAAGCACACAATGGCAACGCATCGGCGCCCTTTTCTTCCATGAATCCGCTACGCTGTCCCGTCCCTCCGGGACCGAATAAGAATAACCGGTGGACTCCACTCCGACCATGCCCACAGTGACAATGGATCTCAAAGTCCATTTCCGTCAGTCACCTGGATCTGGACTGCGGTCACGATTGAGAAGGGATTTCTGCCGTGAGAAATGTTGTTTGTGAAGGCGTTATAAGGGTCTACAGACTGGTTGGAGGCTCCCAACTCACTCAACCTCATCTCTTCGAAGTTCGAACACTTGCTACATCATGGGAGAAGCCCAATGGTTCCAACCAACTGTTAGGAATAGGCTGTTACAAGCCATTATCTTGGCGAATTTTTCCATCCAATATGGAAAATTCTATGATATCAGCGAGTATCTCCATCACTTTCACTTCTCTCACTCCGTTGACGAATATCTTCCTTAGACAATCCATATAACGAAACCGCAAGCGCCCAGGGGACTAAAATCCCAAGCAAAGATCAGTATGAATGGGGTCACTGTGGTCGAG
>QLOZ01000793.1:0-11353 GCA_003314065.1 Lactarius sp. MG50
AAAAAAAACAAAAAAAAACAAAAAAGCAGCCACTATTATAGACAATGAAAGATACCTGTGCAGATGCGTTGCCCACTTTGTCGAGCTCTGGTTTCTGTGCCAACAAGATACCTGGTTCATATTAATGTCATCCGAACTAACTCTATGTTATTTCTCCGGCCTTTCTGAGTCAAATTAGGCTTAATTCATGGTACTGTAACCAAAGCTCATATTGACAGCCAGACAGCTCTATAGGAATCTCCAAGATGACCGGGCCAAGCAGCAAGGCGATCCATGTCCTTCTGCACCAGGGATAATTGCCATTGGGCCCCAGCATCCATAGAACCAGAGTGTTTAGTGAAGTTCAGGACCCTTTACAAACTGTTTACCAAATAGATCACCATGGAGGGCAGTCTCCTACTCACCGAGCGCCGATGACCGCTTATGACTTAGATCCACGCCAAGTTGTTCTAACGTCCTGCAATAAGGCAGCAAGCCTTTTGCAACCTGGCAGAATAGATAAATAACAGAGTTTTGGTACATGGGGCTCAGTGTACCTAGGTGTATCGCATGAAAAGGCCGTCGCGGTGCGCCTAGGGCAACGATGTATCATAGTGAAAAACTGGCCTCTTGGTCATGACGCATCACCCCTATAGTTCGGCTCTCTAGTGGACTTGGCTAATCAGATTATGGCCTTCTTCAGCAGCTCTAGGTCACAAATGATAGAGCCCAGATAGCTTTATCCCCTGATTTGCTACATCTGTATCTCTGGGAACACTGTCCATGCGATCCATATCTTCTGCGCGGGCTCCACCACGAAGGGAGAAGCACCAAATGTGCTATTAGGCTGCATCCAGGTGGCCATGTGAAGGCGAGGCTTTTGTCTGATGCTCTGTTGAGCTGTGCAGCTCACACTGACCTATAATCCCTGAGCATTGCAGAGGTTGGGATGGTGTGGAGAGCACCCCACAAGGATCCATTGATTATCTGGTTCCAGCCAGATCTCTCGTGAGTCGTGACTCCCTCCCACCAGACTTCCCTTGCGCTTACCCCGATGGTCTCAGTCAATTTCCCAGGTCAACGTACAAAAAAATGCTGAGCACAAGTTCCAGTAGTGGCACATCGTGGCCATCTGTGGTGCACTAGTGTGGCCGCTGGTGTCAGGTATGAGTGTGTGAGGAGCGTTCCTGTCTACATCTACATGCACTGCAGGTTTCCTTGGTACTTTGCCTATCTACGGTTAAGCAGCACCATTCCTAAGCTACTGTCAATAAACGCAAACTGTCAGTTTAGTGGGAGCACCGCTGCCCCCCTCCATGCACAACTTTTCCGGGAATCCGGTGTATAAAACTTGGTTTTGCTACAGTTGCGAGGCACTCGCGATGGGGTCCCATGTCCACACCCGTGATCTTGTGCCTGCCCCTCCTTCACAGCACAGGTTTTAGTACTGTGAAATCGATTGAAAACAGCGGCATTGCCACAGATGTGGGCCTGGGGGCGGTGCGAGTGGCGGCTGGGTACGGGTGCACGGGTGCAATAGAGCACGTAGATCAGTGACGGGGATGTGTTTTGGCAAACTTTGCTAGCAAACGCTCCTGGGAACGTGGTGTGCTTCTCAAGCCTGAGTGTACACCAGTAACAAGGCTACGGGAAGAGATCCCAAATCCATGGTGCATCGGGAGCAATGCCACACAACTTTTCCAAAATGGCTCTGGTTGCCTGTGGTTCATCAAACCTGGACCTGTTGTTTCTAAGTCTGGGACACAAGTCTCTGATGGTGTGTTGTTCTGTACTATACAGCGCTGGAGGAACTGGTGTTGGACCAGGACAGCGTGGTTATCTGCATGGTACTACCACTCCATAATCTTAGATTAGATAAGTCCGTATGTATTGATTAAAGGACACTGAAAGCATACACTTTCTCCATTCATTCCCTATGTTTTATTGCTTCACATTAGTTCATATATCGTTCATTTACTCTCTGATACAAGTCCGAAGGCTTTCGGCCGATTATATGTTCGTTGTTATGTATTTAAGGACTCTTTTTGCGCCCTATCACTTCAGTTTTCTGACCAAACAACTGAAGTTATCGCTACTGTATTAGGTAGCGTACTTAGAATTAGCTGCGTAACTACAACTGGGCCCGAGTTTGTTCCGGTGCCGGAGCGTTGCAGTGTTGAGATCACCCAATTTGTTGACCAGTCATTGACCAGAAATTTTACAGTCTTTGGTGGCTCAGCCGGACCATAAACCGAAAATATGATATGTTTTCAATGACATTACATGAGTTTTGCATTTTACACTGTGGGAATGGCATGTGTCGGTCAAAAGTAGTGATGACGACCAACTATAACAAAGACCTGATATACGTGAGTACAACAAAGCTTGTCCGCTCTCGGTCCTGGTAGAGGAAGGGTGGGTCAGACAACACTGTGCCAGAGGGACTACGAGATGAGGGCGTCGGGTGTGTGTCGTACTATGACGAACGGTGAACAGAGAGTCGGCGACGAGGGAGTCACGGTGTTGTGCATGACGCGCGGATTCGAGCGACTACCGCGGCTCGGTGCACACCTAGGAAACTCTGACCCCTACTCAGCAAAGAATTTCGATGCCATTGTAGGGACCGTCGTGGTTCGTCTCGTTGCCACTGGCAGTCCAGACTTAGGGGACTGCACTGACGATGCATAGGTCCGAGGGGTTGTCTTTCCCGGGGCACGCGTCCCAGTCTCCAGACTGCTCGACTCAGCTGTGGATCTCGCCGCTCGGGTGGTGATACCCGAGAGACTCGCCTGGCACAGTCGGGATCGGGTCTAGCTGGTTGTTGATGTGCGTCACGTTTCCAGGAAGCTGCGCATCCACGAGGTCCGCCCACTGCTGATTACCGACGCGAGGAAGCCCGTACCCGACGAAGTGGACAGAGGTGTTGGCAGGCAGTTGCAACCCGAGGTAGACTCTATCGAGCAGCGCGAGTGCTGCTCCGAGGGGTTACCCTACTGTCGTTACGCAGAGGTGCCATGCGCGGAGATCAAGTTCTGCGCGGTGGAGAGGATCTGTGATCCAGTCCTATGGAATCGATGTAAACGCTGAGCTGAGAATAGAGAAAGTATGCATTCGTACTTGGCTCGTTCTTCGGAAAATCCAGCGTGAACCTGAACCGAGGATGATACGCCAGAGAAAAGCTTCGGGTTGAGGGTCGCGAAGAACAACTCTGCGTCGGTCAGATCTGCAAGGCTGATAGCGTTAATACCGTGTTAGCGCTCAGAGAAACCCCCGATTTCCACTATAAACAATCCAATCTACGCACACCTGAGACGTGTTGGTCCCCAGGTGTGCCACGATGAGCTTGTTATGGGCCGGGTCGTACCCCACATACCCTGTAGACAGTCTCGGCGAGCAGGATAATAAAAGTGAACGTGCACACAGGTGACTTCAAGTCCGCGTCATCCAGCCGCTCCAAGTCAATCACCTTCTGCTCGAGCTTCCCGCTCGCTTGAAGGGGCAGATATCCTTTAGAGGTGACACGGCGCCCCGCTTCGTAGACACGTGTGAATGTTGGGGAACTCGCACAAGAGATGGCGGCCAGTCTGGCCAGTCGCGCCAAGGATGAGTGCTGATTTCAGAGCTGTGTCAGTGGTTCATCCATCAATCATGAATTTTGGTGAGCCGCGAGCTGCCGTCTCTACAAAATAGAAATACTACCTTACAGGACATGACACTGTAGGCCGTTTCGTGACTATATCGGGGGTCTGTATTACCAAAGTTTGGTATTTGACCCGGTAAAGGCTCGCTGAGGCCGAGGCTGCATTTTGCCTAACTCCGGGCCACCGGCCCGCCTATAGCGCGCTGGGTAGGTTATTGGCCCGGTATATAGCACTCATGATCATCTTCTTATCTTTCTACCATCATGCGCACTCGGTCACAGGCCAAGCCCATCCCTCCCCCTGCCCACCAGCAGGACACCCCCATGGACATCACCCCTCCACCAACTTCAAGCAGCAACCGACCTGCACTGAAGGGGGGGGGGCCAAACCCAAGAGCCGGGTAGTCTAAGGAATGAGTTATCATGTCAATGAAAGCGGCGATGCAAGGAGTAAGAGACATCAAGTGCGGGGTTATGAGCCGAGACTGGATGAGGGAGAAGTGGTCTGAAAGCTTTCGTGGCGTCGAGCAACGTCGGGCGAGTGAGATATAAGAACTAGGGCGCATCTAGAGAAAGGGAACAGCTTGAGCCTGTGTGAGTAGTAATGAAGACAGGAGGGGCGTGCTGTACTAGTCTTCATTCGAGTTTTGTCACGCGGCTCTTGAATGAGGGAGATTTCGGGGTGCGCCGATGAAGTTGAAGAGATAGGCCGCGGGACAGTGCCGGAAGGACGACTCGGATCGGTGTCACGGGCACTCCGAAGCGTCTCACTCCGAGCGCGGTGGCATGGCTCACCTTACAGTGTACTGTCGGTATAACAAGAATTTGCGTAAAAACATCCCAGCTCTCTTACAGTGGGAATTTGACAAGAGTCGAAAACACTACATTTCACGTTCACTCTGCACATACTCTGATAATAGCTGCATGATCTCCCTACTATGTCTTCTCACCGTCTCGGACGCAACTTGGAACGGGGTCTTGCCTTTCTTATTCTGGACATGGATATCGGCGCTATGCTGAAGCAGTAGCCGTACGGCCTCAAGGCATCCATAGGTTGTTGCCAGATGTAGTGGAGTCGAGTGATTGTCATCCAGCGTGTTCACATCCGCACCTCGGTCCAGTAATAACTGCATGGTAGCGTGATATCTGCACTCCGATGCGAGGTGTAGTGGCGTCTGGCCATAGTTGATCCGTACTTGCATATCTGCACTCAATGCAGCGAGAAGCTTCACGGCCTCGGCGTTGCAGTCGGATGATGCGAGATGCAGTGGAGTCGAGTGATTGTTATCCTGCGCGTCCACATCCGCACCTCGATCCAGTAATAACCGCACGATGTCGTAATATCCACTCTGCGACGCGAGGTGTAGTGGCGTGTGGCCGTCGTTGTTCCGCACCTGGACATTTGCACCACATTCAATGAGAAGATTCGCGGTCTCGACTCGGACGTCCCATTGGGATAATGCAAGTTGCAGTGGAGTCGAGTGATTATCATCCTGTGCGTTCACATCCGCACCTCGGTCCAGTAATAACCGCATGGTGTCATGATATCCGCGCTCCGACGCGAGGTGTAGTGGCGTCTGGCCGTAGTTGTTCCGCACTTGGACATTTGCACCACATTCAACAAGAAGATTCGCAGTCTCGACCGCCCCTCGGTATAATGCGAGATGCAGCAGAGTCGAGTGATAGTGATCCTGTGCGTCCACATCCGCACCTCGGTCCAGTAATAACCGCATAGTGTCGTGATATCCGCGCTCCGATGCGAGGCATAGTGGCGTCTGGCCGTGGTTGTCCTGCACTTGGACATTTGCACCACATTCAACGAGAAGATTCGCGGTCTCGACCGCCCCTCGGTATAATGCGAGAAGCAGTGGAGTCAAGTGGTAGTTATCCTGCGCGTCCACGTCCGCACCTCGGTCCAGTAATAACTGCATGGTGTCCTGACATCTGCGCTCCGATACGAGGTGGAGTGGCGTCTGGCCATTGTTGTTCCGCACTTGGACATTTGCACCACATTCAACGAGAAGATTCACGGCCTCGACCGCCCCTCGGGATAATGCGAGATGCAGTGGAGTCGAGTGATTGTTATCCTGCGCGTCCACATCCGCACCTCGATCCAGCAATAACTGCACGATGTCGTGATATCCACCCTGCGACACGAGGTGTAGTGGTGTGTGGCCGTTGTTGTTCCGCACTTGGACATTTGAACCACATTCAATGAGAAGATTCGCGGTCTCGACTCGGACGTTCCATTGGGATAATGCGAGTTGCAGTGGAGTCGAGTGATTATCATCCTGTGCGTCTACATCCGCACCTCGGTCCAGTAATAACCGCATGGTGTCGTGATATCCGCGCTCCGATGCGAGGTGTAGTGGTGTCTGGCCGTGGTTATTCCGGACTTGGACATTTGCACCACATTCAACGAGAAGATTCGCGACCTCGACGTTCCGTTGGGATAATGCGAGTTGCAGTGGAGTCGAGTGATTGTTATCCTGTGCGTCCACATCCGCACCTCGGTCCAGTAATAACCGGATGGTGTCGTGATTTCTGTGCTCCGACGCGAGGTGTAGTGGCGTCTGGCCGTGGTTATTCCGCACTTGGACATTTGCACCACATTCAACGAGAAGATTCGCGGCCTCGACGTTCTGTTGGGATAATGCGAGATGCAGTGGAGTCGAGTGATTGTTGTCCTGCGTGTCCACATCCACACCTCGGTCCAGTAATAACTGCAACATGTCGTGATATCCGCTCGTCGGCGTGAGGGGTACTGGTGTCGGACTGTCAACTGCACACCTCTCACTAGCATTCCATCGGGATAATGTGAGATGCAGTGGAGTCGAGTGGTCGTCGTCTTGTGCGTACACATCCGCATTGCGATCAAGCAGCTGCTGCCCAATGTTAACGTGTCCATTCATCGATGCCAAATGCAGTGGCATCCGGCTCCCGATTCCGCGAACGTCCACGTCCACACAGTGTGCAAGTAATAGCTTTGAGACCTCGGCGTGACCTTGGTCCGCGGCAACGTGTAGTGCCGTACCGTAATCACCACCCTGGGCGTTTACATCTTGTGGATGCTTCGAAAGTATATGTTGTACCAGGCCGCAGAATCCAAATTTCGCAGCGTAGTATAAGGGGACCGTTGTTGGTCGTTCTGGCCTCTCCCCCCACCGCATGAGCACCCAGAGCCATGCAGCAAAGTGTGGTTTCTCTGCGTCAAGGAGATAGTCGACCGCGTCTCGTATCTGCGTCAACACGTTCTCGAACTCCGCATGCTTGTTGATGTTTTCAGCAGCATACTCAGCTAGAGGGAAGCTCATGATTGTCTCCGTGCTGATAGAGTAGTCCAACCGAAACAGGACACCAAGGCAAGCTTGCGCCATGACTGTGTGCGCAAGCTCGAGGGAAATATGATAATCCGAAGTATCCCCCTTTGCTTCGGCAAGGCGTTTCGACGTGAGGAATTCTTTCACAGAAAAGTGGGAAAACTGAACGAGTCGGGAAGACGGACGGCCTTGCCAGTCGGATTCTTGGACAATGGCAACTAGGCTGGAGCATGCCAACAGAACGGCTTGTTCTTCATCTCCCCAGCGCGAATCAACATTTAACGTCGGAAGGTCCTCAGAGATGAAATCAACGGCGAGTACTTCTGCGAGTTCCTCAACACGAAGCGGGCGAACTGCCACAGTGAGGCATTGCAACAGTCGATGCGCGTCATCTCTATTTTGCTCGGGGATTTCTCGTAGTATCCTCTCATACGTCGCATCTAGCGTTTTGGGCAATTCGTCGAGGACACGTCGCAAATTCCGCGCAAAACACTGCCGAAGAATTTCAACTTGACAATGGACCCAGCGAAACCTGTTTCACAGTATGAGAGTGTATTACAACTAAGACAACGACGTCCCCACATTCCACCGCCTTTGTTCGAGAGTGTTGTGATGACCAGCTCCTTGTCTTCTTCCCGCCATCCCCTCATGTTTAACTCCGGATCTGAAGAAACAACCGAGGTGACGTAATCGACAATATCTTTATTTTGTCCCTTTTGGTTGTGGAGGGATAATGAGGTAGGCGTCAAAGGCTCGAGAACGATCCGGATGTCCATCTCGTGCCTACTAGTGACACATAGTCGCAAATTCGGGCACTTCAACTCGACGAGTTCCTTCACAATGTGCAGTACCTTTCGACGCAACGATGGTACTCCACGGGTGTTCGGAGATTCATCAAGGGCATCAACAACAAGATAAATCGGAACTTGTCTTGAGATCGTGAGCATATCTTTGAGGCATTTTTTCAGCACATCATCGCTGGGTTGCCTTGAGCCGTCATGGTGTGCCTTGTACAAGCGGAGAAGAATGTCCAAGTAAGGCCCGGACTGATCGCAGAGCTGGTCGACGAGGGAGGAGAGTAAAGCACGAGAATCCTGTTTTCCTGCGTCCTTAAAGTCAAAGAAAAAGAAGGCCATGTGCGCTGACCCGGTGTTGGCGATGCTTTCGATGTTCCGAATGATCGCGGAGCTGATTAACATTAGATAGTATGAGCTACCCTGGTCAAAACGAGATGGGGTTGAGACGGGGATGTACCTAAGAACACTCTTTCCGCAGCCCGCTATCGGACCAGAGGTCTGTTAGTGAAGAGCGAAGGCACAGAGGGAGAAGTACGTACGATTTCCGTGGACCCATAAAAGGGATCCGGATTCCTTCCAATCCGCGAACATGGGGCCTTTAGTAAACCATTCTGCGGTGCCTTTGTGGTGGAGATTACATGCGGTGTTGTAGTTTACGGATGGATCTGGGGGGGAGAGCCATTGTCTAATCTTCTGTCGCAAGTCATTCCCTGTAAGGGTGTTTGAGCGTCGACAGCAAATGACGGGGTTGTTACGAGACCACGAACGATTCTTATCGTCGACGTCGCTTGCTATCTGTCGGAGCATTGCTGCTGTTATTTCGCCAACTGGACGTGAAGAATGTTAGGTTCGCGTCGATGACTACCTGAACACGATTCGCGCACCGTCAAGAATTTGATGGGTAGTCCTCAGATTTTGTGCAACCGCCATCCGAACCTCGTCTTGCGTCAGTTTGTCCAGCCGACCCAGTGCGTCCTCAATATCAGTATTTCCCATAAGTTTCTTCACAAACTTTTCTGAAATCGAGTAAGCTACGAGGTTCGGTCTCCCACGAGGGATCAACTCACTCCCTCTGCCCTGTTTAATATCCCTCGTCGCGATGGCAAGGATCAAAAGCACCTCAGCCATGATGTTCACAATGACGTCTGTCATTTCGTCACTCAGCGGGACATGGGTGTAGGTCTCGAGTCGTCCGAGGAAGCTTTCCACTCGTCTAAATAAGTCAACGAGTGCGTCTTGGCTAGCGGCAACATCCTTAGCCGCCTGGGAGACATGGGCGTCAAAATTCCCCGCGACGAAGAATGGAGATACTCACCAAGAGGAGAACGCCAACCCCAGCGAAGACCACTTTCCCGGGTGAGAATACCTGTAAAATAAGATCAGAGGGCCATTCCTGAACGAGTCTTGTTAAGCTTCCTGCGACGTACCAGGCCCACACCCTCTCCAAGAGTCGCAGAAAACACATATAGAACATTCACGATCGGGGTGAGCCATTTTGATAGACTGCCATTACTGCTGCCAGGCTTATCGAACCCGGGGATTCGATCTCGAAGCTTGTTGAGGATATCTTCGGGAGAGTCGCAGGCGTTAATGTCACGAAATAGTGGGTGTAAGAGGAGGTTTTTCTCTGTCTTCTTTGTGTACGCCTTCAAGGCCTTATCGAAAATGGATCGGAAACGCTCGGATGAGTCGGTGGTAGGGGAAGTTCGGGGCATAGTGAGTTGCAGTGGGAGGATAACAGTGAATGAAGGAAAGTGATATACTGGCCTCATCTCATAGGGCAGCGCCTCGTTCGGAGGTTGAATTCTGACAAGGCCAGCTAGAGCTCACGTTACGGTAACTCGGCGTCCGACAGGTACTGTAGTTTGTATCACGATTCACTAATACGAGGCCAATCACCTGTCCGCTCAACCTGCCAACGCCGTGCATGGAAGATATACTCGTTTACGGGTAGCTCCACGCTGAGCATGCTACCCACATACAGTATTCGAGCGAGCACATACAGGCTGTGCCATACTGAAACGCCGCCACAGCCTTTGAGGTCACTGCATATGGAGCATCCTTTGATAGGACAGAGGTCACATGATGAAGAAGTCACGGGACAAGTAGTACATATGGCGGATCCTGTACAGTACGTAGAGCTTGGTTGAACCCTTCGACGAGTCCTTGGGGGCGCGACCCCTCTCTCCACCGATGCACTCCGAACGTTCGAGATGAACGAGTCTCAGGCTGACCGTGGTGGATAGCACAGACAAGGAGACACTGCCGTCCCGTAGGCCATGGTTGTCCCATCATTATCCGCTGTAGGATAGAGCAGAAGATGATCATCATGGTGACGGACGAGGCGACTGGATTGCACCATATGATCGAGGAGCACGTGTTGCAACGAGGGGCAAGGTGTTCCCTCATCTGCCCGTTCACCTAGTTCCACTCTCAACTCAATCTAACTGATATGGTGAGTACTTTCGGTTCCTTTGGCGTAAGCACCAATTCTCGCGTGAGCATTGTACCATGATGGGCGTCTTCGTCGTGAGGGATACATAGATACAAATCTACGTCTTGACGTCAACGAATGACAGCCCCATCCGTGTGCAGATGACCGCCTCCTCGAGCGCGCGCGAGTCCGCGGAACTCCATCCCACCGCAATCCCACTGCCACCCATTCCTCCAGTGGAACCACCCTGATTCAGGAAAGCTTGGTATTCCGTGCGCCGAGTGGCGAGTGCAGATATCTTGCGTGGGTCGCCGTGCCCAGAGAAGAGGATAAACGCTGTGCGCGCAGGGAGCGTGGCGTGCGGCGTTGTGAGGTGGCCATTTAGCTTTGCCACAGTGGAGAACAGGACCTTGTCGTTGAGTGCCAGCTGCGGGTGTGAGTTGTCGGTGTCGTTCGCTTTCTCTGCAGCGTTACTTGAGTTTTCTGGACTTCCTGTACCAAGGCCATCCACGCTTGCCTTGGGCGTGACCCCTGACGACGAATCAGCACTTAATTGTAATACAGGTTTAGTGGGAATACGCACATCCCAGGGCATCTACCAACTCCATCAACCGCGCAACCACAAATTCATGCGCGTCCAGCACGTCAAGCACCCCATCAAGCACCTCCGTGTCGTTCGTACACAGGACTATCGTGGCGGGAGCCCAAGCCGACGTACCGTGCCATGCGCCGGGGTTACCGTGGTCGACGATCGCCATGCCGCCCGTGCGGGCACCTTCGCCATTCGGACCGTGACGACGCGAATGGGAGCGTGCGATCCGAGCAAAGATCGGCTCGTAATCCATCCTAAATTCACCATACCCCGGACCTATGCCGTAAAACCGTCAGGCCATCCTCCTTATCAGACGGCCGTCAAGAGGAAGACGGGGGTGGGTGGCAACCGTACCGTTCTTAATCTTCGCCATCGATGGACGCGCGTGCATCCTCCTCAGGGTGGTGCCCGCCGGGGCCACGATCCTGTATCGTGCGGCCAAGCCACTTGCGTATGAGCCACGCTAGCCCTGGCTTGAGCGGCCGTCTGCGTGGGTGGTGGAAGATCAGCGCGGTGTCGATACATTGTGGGTGTGCGAGTTGTAGCGCGCGTAGGTCTGATTCGAGCGAATGACCTGGCAGGATCGTCGAT
>QLOZ01000795.1:3484-23867 GCA_003314065.1 Lactarius sp. MG50
GACGCCGGACGAAAGAATCCTCATTTCCCCTTTCAATGATTCAGCACCACTAGGTGGGTAAAAGAGAGCGTCGACGACCCAAGTGACCATGTTGTTGGGCCGCCTGGTGTCCTCTGTCATAGGAAGCATTAGTTGTGCCCCGTGAAAGTCACCTCTGAGGAGAGTTTGTATGAGCTCGGCCCGTGTTTCGAGGTGCAGGTCTTGATGTTTATCTAGAATGTGTCGCACGGAGATCAGGCGCAGCTTCCGAGACTCGAAGCGTGAGTCACGCCTTAATGCATTGTCGAACTTGGCACCGCGAAAATTCTTTTGATAGATGCTTGGAAAATCAGGATACAGAGCCTCAAGATCGGAGAACCGCATCAAGCCTAGCCAAAACGATGAGTAACATGAAAGCCGCCTACAGAAGCTGCTTACTTGCAACCTCCTGGCTGGCACTAGCGTTATCACGGCCCCGTGCACGGGAAGAGAGACGATCACGTTCCAGTGATCTATAAGGACTCTCGTATGCTATAGCTCGAAGGACTGTTGAATGGGACATACGGGAAGAGGGCCATAACGTCCTCGACAATAGCTCCACGAAGAACCCGACGCAAGGCATCTTCCTTGCTCGCAAGTTCTTGAAAAACTACACCTTGTCTTTTCGTAGATTCCCGATTACAGATGTCACGAATGTCCCGTTTCACAGCATGCCACTCCTTGCAAGGTTTCGGAAAGAGATCTGAGATAGCGATATCAACCAACGTCTGCACAGCGTTCTCATCGAGAGTTGCCGAGAGAATCAAGGAGTTGTCCCTCCTGGGGAAGCATGAGTTCTTTGTTTCGTAAACTTCCGTTCTACCTACAGCAATTGCTTCAGGGACATCTTGCTAAATGATTGTCGTTCAAAAGGTTCGGAATGAATCCTGTGAGGAAGATGAGCAGCCGTGAAGAAACCTTGTGTGGTTTCCCCGGGTAGAAGGTGAGGTGCGAGGACTGCGGGGTCAACCGGACAATCAGGAGGAGTCTCATAACGCGAGATGAACCGTGAATGCATCTTTCGTAGGTCAGATACGGGTCTCATATAAGAAACGGAGCAGGGGTACCTGAAAACCGGGGCGTGCAATCGCACTCTCTTCTTGTTCATTCGTCTTTGAGACCTCAAATGTGAACAGTCTATCAGAGTCCCCGGTGTCCATGTCGACAGATTCCGTATCGCTGTCCTCGTCGTTCCAGACTATGGATGATGAGTGCTCAGGGGATAAGAGTGCCACGACTTGGTCGCATATCTTTGTGAGATACCTATTCTGGGTGTGTGAAGTGTGAAGAGAAACCGAGAGTCGGAAGTTGCTCACCGCATGAACGTGACTCTGTTCCGGCGAACAGAAGAAACAGCCGAATCATCCCAGGTTGAATCTTCGGGCCAGTATATAACGTAGTGACGTTCGTCGACAGGACCCGCCGTACTGGCTTTCACGATGTACAAACCAGATGAGAGAGCCAACAGGGAACTATTCGCCCGCGAGAGTAACAGGCCCGCCCTAAAATGTAAAGTTGACAACAGGAGATTCCAAATAACGAAAGTCACTCACACATTCTCGTCGACGGCACCGATAGATTGCAGGAGGCGTACGATCTCTTCTTTGGATCCGTACACGCCGAGGGGCTTCATCATAAGTCTGTCCAACGTTTTGAAATCGACCTTGGTGATAGATGCGTATGCTCCGGGAGAGATCGCGTTGATGAATCGTTGGAGAGAGTCTTGGGCGATGATAACTTTATCAACTATAATTTGTTAGATTAGCGGGACATGCACTAAGTCCGATTACTAGTAAGGTCCATTACCGTATCCATTGCTCCCGGATTCACCGATGAGGTCAAGGAGACGGTACATCCCTTTGACTTTTTCAGCCAGGTCCACGGAGGTGGGTGTAGGAACTTGGTGATTTTGTGAAGGCAGCCCGTCAGTACCCGCATAGCCCCTCGGATGCTGATTTAATTGCTCTGAACGAACAAGAGAGGGTTTAGCTGTTGTTTCAACCAACGTACTCAACTAGACTCGGATATCTACCTGTATCTCTTCGAGACGCGTCTAGCTTGCCTGACATGCCGGTAAAGTCGTTGGTGTGAAATCCAGCTGCATGCGAGTCTATGTCGATTGCAATTTGAGAAGAAACAGGCTCCAAGTCAGCGAGCTCGTCCATAGGAAGGTGTATGCCACTGCTGCCATAGGTTTGGGTATAGGTATGCTCATCTATGACGTGGTATGCAATGCTATCGAAAAACGGAACTGGAGGTAACTGGAGAATAGTACTTACCAAGTGAGTTGTTGTTGGTATCCACAAGTGAGGAATACCCTGAGAAGAGGTTAGGTAGGAGGTATGACGCGCTGGGATCCATTGGGGAACTAAGGATGAAGGTATTGAGATGATGATAATCCACTTAAACGATAAGGCCGGGCGTTTCGCACAGACTCCTATTTTACCCAGTGTAGACAATAATACCACGCTGTGGGCATGAGGCATGAGGACTGCAGTGCAGCATGTCTCATGAAAAGACCTAGACCTACCCCGGGCCTGGCCGCCTCGGCCGCTGCAAAATGCAAAGGTCATAACCATAGCTGATTATTTGATATTTTTTCCATAATATAGCCCCTGTGATCGTACCACCCAAGGACCTCACAATCGAAACCGCACGATTGCCGCCCCTATCCACTGCTGCGCCGGCGGCGATCTTTTCTTTTTTTTGAATCCGAATTTATATTCAGCGAGTGATGCGTACTGTACGACTCCGAGTCCGAGTCGGTTACACCACCAACACAAAAATGATTCCCCACGACTGACGGACTCGCGGCCCGGCTTCGCTCAATGACTTTCTTACTGTATGTCCGAGAATTTGGATTTTTAGACCGGCTCAGCCAGACAGCCTGGATTCGGGCCTCAAAAATGTGTACCATGTCTATTAGCAATAGGAATAGTCTCAATATCAAGTTTCTTTTTTGCACAAAACATGGGAAGGCTGAAAAAATAGCACTGCTAGACAGTGGAGCCACAGATATCAAACCACGGCCAAAAGACTACGACTACAACCACACATCCTAAAGAACCCCAGAAGTCGCTGAACACCCGTTGCAAATCGAAACGAGAACCGACTTGGCATATGCTATGAGTAGGTAGTACGGCGGCGATCCTCTGTCAGTAGCTCGGACGAGGCACCAAGACCCCGCTTGCGTCTCTTAACCTCTGCCTCAGCCTCTAGTTCTCCAACAGCAGACTCTGCGAACTGCACGACACTGCCGCGAGGCGCGCTTTGGCTGCGGGCCAGTTCCACCCGTCCACATCCGGCACAGCAGCCGTCGGCGGCGGCACATTCCGTGGCGTGGACGTGGTGGGAATTGTGATAGATAAGGAGACCGGCGGGGAGAGGGGCCGAGTCGGACTCGGAGGCGCGATGAATGCACGAGGTGAAGTGTGGCCACTTTGTGAGGTGGGTTAGGCGCACAGCAGAAGCGAATTCCTGTGTGTGGGATGATGAAAACAATAGGCGAGGGTTGGCAGTGACACGTGGTAATGAAAATCATGTTCACGCACGTCCTTGACACCGAGGTATATTTTCACGCCCCACACACTAGCAGAGCCACTGGTAACGACAAGTGCAGTGGCAATGCCGAACACCTTGAGGGAGTAGCGAGCAGCAAGAAAGCCATCCTCTCTTGGTGCACGCAAGGAAGTATCTGAAGTCCCTTGAGGTAGACTGCGTGAAGATGTCTCTATTGTTGATGTCGACGCTTGTTGTGGTACAACAAGAGGTGGCGGCACGGCCGAGGGAACGCTAAGAAATTTGTCCGACAGGTGGAGTGGAAGTCGACGAAGGAGATGTGATTCTACTGATTACTAGTGGGCTTGCACCTGCACGGGTCGAAGAAGCAGAGCGAGGGGACAGCAAGGGCCACTGTCGTAATGGCCAGCGAGAGGAGGAATCTTGTATCTACTACTGTAGTAGTAGGAATTTGCCTACCATGGAAACAGGAACCCACTGACATGGCATGGGGACTCAGAAGTGTTACTCAGGCCCGGGCAGCTGTATAGTACTGCCACGGTATTACTAATATTATCTTGATTAAAACAATCCCGGCATTTCGGCCCGGTCAGTGGTCATTTTCTACAGTCTACAATCTACAGCAGTACCAGGCTCGTTTGGCTCGGTTGGTTTGTAAACCTCAGTACATCAGTGAGCCTCGTGGCTTCCTCATTGACTCCGCAATTCTTAAGAATGTCTCCGCAAGCCGCAACTAGGTCATGTCAGCCATTTCCGATTGCTTGAGAGGCACGATGAGAGGTACAAGTACTGACCGTGTCAAGAGCGGTAGTGAAGGAGGAAGGAACACTCGCCGTTTCAGGGAGCAAAGGATCACGGGGTGCATTATTCTGTATATCGAGCGCGAGCCGCGCCATCCTACGGAGGGTAGCAGTCGAACCGTCCGGGCCAAAGGAAACCGCATGGAAAGAAAGCGGTTTCCTGCCCAAGCCGTGAGCGATCCGTGGGAATAGGTCGAAAAGCAACTCACCCTCGTTGGACAGCGGAGCGACAAACATCTTGGATTGCCTCGTCTGATACATCACACTCCCCGTCGGAAAGGAAAATCATTATTGGTGTTCTGAGTTGCATGAACCTTCAGAAAGAAATTGGAAAGGGGAAATCGGATAGGAGTACGAGCCTTTCCGTGCTCCAGTTTTGTATCATGACGGCATGAGCGGCTCGAAGAGCTTCCAAGAAGTTTGTGCCAACGCACACCTGTACATTTAGCATAGCGCGTAGGAGTTGGTCTGGCGTGCTCGTGAAGTCATTAACCATTAAGTTTTCAGTACCCTCGTCAAAGAGGACAATACTGTATGCATCTCGACGTGCACCAGCTACCTGTTGACCCGCAGTAACAGCGGCGTGGCGGGAGGACCAGAAGCCATATAAAGCAGAATAGACCGCGCCAAGCCTGTTATTTGCAAACCGCCGGATCCAGTTTGCTACGGGTGTGTTGTGCAAGGGGCGACGGTCCCTGCGAGACATGGAACTAGATCTAAGACCCAAATATGAGAAACTGCGCTCATCAACTGAAAGGAACTGAACCTGTCAATAATGAATATCCTGCAGGAGCCCAGAATGTTAACGTTTTCAATAACGAGTTAGGGTAGGCCTACACATGGAATGCTTGCTGTAACACCACCGGGTTTCTGCATTCAAACATATGCCCGTCATTAGATATATAACCAGGACCAGTGACAGGATCGTCTATGTTCTTGGGCGGATGAAACATGGGTAACGTGCAGTAGGATGGTTGCCCTGGGGTAGGTGCCGTCGCAGAGTGTTCAGGGCCTGTATTTATGCAGTGAAAGTCATGAAGCGTGGTCAATGTATCAACGCTGTGACCTACCCGAGCACATGGCGTCGCTAAGATAAAGTGTTAGTAGCTCATTTTCTCCCGGGAGACATGACACACCATTTCGTAAAGTTGGCCTGCTCGTCACGAGTATATGGGTCTAATTATAAATCTCAGTGTGGATTTCGGCATAAAAAGTAAGTATCCATGACCTTTGAAGCCTGCAGATGAAATTTTAGACTCAAGTGAACTTGGTGAAAGAAGACATTCGACGAACCCATCCTACGCCAGTAGAGGCCGTGAGTGATAGCATCCTTGGGTTTATCCGGGTTGGGAATCATCCGCGTGCTGATATGCTGTACCTCGACCCCTTCGCAAGGTGTATCTTCTTCAGCTCGGCAGTAATCAACGTGGATGTGTCTTCCCATGGACGAACAGACAAGGTTGCACATCATGGGCGCTCCTTCATCATTCGGTGAGAATCTACGACCTCCTAATTCGACACCTGTCCCTTCAGGATCATCGACAGCCCAGCGGGTCCTTGTCATAGAACCATGGCTAGTCTCGTGCTCCTGTTGGGTGTGACCTTGAGAAGGTCAAGATGGGTAAGCGGGTGGGCATAATGTTCATGAAATGGTTCCTTACCGAGGGGCAAAGTGCAAAAGTAGGCACAATTTTCGCATCTACAATGTTCCTGTTTCTATTCATTGTTATGAAATATGGCGTGATCTGACATACCGAGTCTCGCAGAAGTGGAACGGCTGTTCTTCCTTGCTGTGGATATGAGCACCCGTATGCGACGTTTGGCCCGCTTCAATAGTCTTAACGCATTGCAGCCGTTTGGCAACTGTTTTCGTGTCAGCACGGATTCAAGCATCTGATGCTGATCAAACCTTGTGTATACTGTGAAAGAACAAGTCAGAAGTAAGCGGTGGAAATGAGGAAGAAACTCACCTTGGTATATTGGAATGTCTCGTGTCTCCCGGTGAAGGTGGCTTCGATGGACTGTGGTGCCGTATCGATTTGACATATTCCTGGCGCCGAGCATAACGCCAGACATGAATGTGCTTCTCTAGTCGCTCAAATTTTCAGTATCGACGCCCATTTAAAGTACGACAAGTACTGACCCGCACAAGTGGTGTATACCCGGAACGAGCCCGTGAAGGTGTGGTTGGACGCAAAGTCGTTTACAAAGGTCACACGTCGCGGGGCACAGCCTCGTGTCGCAGGAATGTATCTCATGCTCTTGGTCGCTGAGGTAATCTCGAGTTATAATTACAACGAAAATCGTTGGAGTTGGACGTACCTTGGAATGCTACAGCCCTCCAAGCAAGAATATATCTTCCCACCCGGTAGTTTCATCCTTTTAAGAGCGCACGGCTAGCGGTATCGCTTGTAAGTAGGGCATATATTCACCATTGAAAATACAACATACATCCCCACACATATGTATCAGTGCAGAGCACATGTGCTCGTCTTCCGCATGTCCGGCAACCTTGACATACATAAGTCCCTGTGATTCGAAGTGGTCGCAATCGGCTTACTTTCGTACAATCTTCTAAGCAACCTCGCTTTCCCGATAGTTTGCAAGGTTCACCGCATAAATGAGCGTTCACGACACAGCTGTAGGTATGCTTATGAGGAAATCGCATTATTAGGCCACCTTCACTTACATATGCTCCCCAGGGTGTCCAGCACTGTCACATCTAGTCAGCCAACATTTATTACAAGGAGCTGGGGAACGTACGGTGTACCACATGGCTTGGGATCATCCTCACAATACCCACACTGATGTACACACTTGTGAGTTGTTTGGCAGCTGTGGTCACCTTCGTGTAAGCGACTACGGACGCAGAGAAGGTGACACGATGCGCATTGAGCGCTACACAGTTGGACATTTGTTTTCATCTCAATGACCATGTTATTGAATCTTCTGCGTAGATCCTCAATGATGGCATGGCTAGCCTGGAACCGCTCTAAATTGGAATCCAACCACAGTCGGACATGATTGACGCGCAAGTCAATCAAACCATTGATGTATGCAGCGAGATTTGACACCCAGTCAGGGTCGGGAATGGATTGCCGCACTGAGCTTGGGCTCCAGGACTCCCGTAGAGCAGTGAGATGGATCTCTATTTCAGCTGGTGGGATCTGTTCTCGCTCGGAGATAGCAAAGCGTGCTTCAGAATCATCGCATTCTACTATCAAGTCGGTGTCAAAGTTCTGAGTGTCAAATCAGATAGTCTTTCATGGTTTGAATTTAAGTAGTAGTACCTTCAAGGGTTCGAGATCAGGCTCGACCTCAGAGTACCCCGTAGACAACGCAATTGGGAGGAACATGGACAGCGTCTTGGCACGATGTTCGGCCATCGTCTCTGTTGAAGAGAATGAGCACAACGAACAGAAAGAGTGATGAAACGACGAACGTGAGAGCGCTCCCCAGTCATTGGCCTGCAGAAGATGTCAAATCACGCCATCAACAGCGAGCCATAGAAACGTGCCTTCAACTTCGCCATAAGCGTCTTGATTGTATGGAGGAATTCACCCGCAGTCGGGTGCGAGATCTTCTGTAGATCCAGCCGTTTCTTGAGTGTGGAGAACATTTTGTAGAACTCCTTTGATTCGATCACAGGCCACGGAATGATATCTAATTTCCCACCGTGAAGGCGCGAGATGAAGTTCGCATCCTGTTCCTGCTGTACGATCTTTTGAAACTTGAGAGAAAACCTATAAACCGCCGCATTCACCCAAACATCACGTGGTTATTACGAGAAGCCTTACTCGCGAGTTATTTCCATCTTGTCAGTATCCACCACATCCTACACACAAAGTCATATAGCGTAGAGCGAGGGTCACTGGATACTCGCCTTGATGATGATAATAAGCGTGGATTGGAATAAAGAGGGGTTTGCTGCCGGATCCAAAACCGATGCACTGGATTGGAATGATTGGAAGAGTCCGCTGATGTCTCGGCTAAATGCAAAGTTGTTACGGAACAGGACCTATTGGCTGTCAGAAGGGGATCGTGGTCATGAAGAAGTCAACCTACGAGATTCGAAATCGCAGTATTGAATAATACGAGTAGTGTGTCCTCTTGAAGGGACCGTTCGACGCTGTCGACGCCTGTAATTTTGTTGGTGGACGAGTCATGACAAGTCCAATACTAGCCCAACTGACCTTCAAAATCAAGTGCAACGATTAAAGCCTCGTCCGTAGGGGTCACAGACATCCATACACCCTCTAGAAAGCAATCCTCAATCCCGAATAACAAGCGAGGTGGGGACAATACCTGTTGTCCGCATTGCACTGCCTGCAAATGACGTATCCAGAAGATGATTCAATGAAAAGCTCTTGCCCACAGATTGCTGACCCATAGATGATACGACTTTGACTGGCTATGTATAATGACATCATCGTTAGGTATAGACCACGAATCGTCTACTAGGGACATACCTTCGTTGCCAAATACGATTGGAAAATTGACTCGTACCAACCGAATGATAGTTTGTCTACTATCTTGTTCACCTCCGCGCCGAGTAGAGACCTTTCCAGGTCCGAGGAGAGAACTCCGTTAGCCAAGGGGACAAACCGGTTTTCGCGGCAAACAGCGATATGAATCGGTATGAGGCAGAGAAGGTCCACGAGCCATTCCCCAACACGATATCGGGACACATTCCAGTCCGGCTGCAGGACCACACTGTCTCGAAATGGTCCAAATTGTACCGCAGAGACGTTGATACGACGCAGTTCGTCACCCGCGGGCTTCCTTGTCGTCCTTTCAAATGTCTGAATGAGGTCAGAGAAGTAAGAGCCGAAAGGTCGTGTGTCGTCTTCGGTGACGAATGTTAAGTATTTCTGCTGCCGCTCGCTTAAGGATGTAACAGTACGGCGCCTCACAGCAGCGACGACTGGGTAACGAGTCCAGACTTCAGCGTGACTGTCGAGTAAACTGTTGTGCAGGCTATGACGGTCTCCCTTATCTTGGACATTTCTGCTGCCCTTCTCCTTGAACATGAATTCTGTGACCTTCTTCGTGATATCAATAGCGATGGACTGAACGGATCCCGTATCGCTGTCGAGGCCGACAAGAAAGATGCGGCCCCGGTTAACCATAGACGTCAAGACGGCATTCTGAAGAGGAAAATCGGGAACATCTAGGGGAATCCCGCCAGTAGAACCAAACGTCTCCCAATGGTATGCGGTGAGCAACGGCGGGGAGTCCTGAGTGTGAAGAGCTATGAGGCAAGACCCATCCGGGGACGAGAATATGGCACTCGGGAGGGACGGAAGCTGGAGGGAGGCCGGTCTTCCAACCGTTGGTACGTAATAAACACTCTGATCGCACGGCGCAACAAAAATCTCACCTGAATTGCAATGTTATGAATGAAAAGATCCGCGCCTGAGCACCAGAGTCCACCAGAACGACTTCCTCATTTCCACATACGAAAGCGGCTTGAAGAATGGAGATCCCAGCTTGATTATACCATGGAGAAAGGTTAATGGCGCTGCCTTGCCCCTGAAGGGTCTTGAATGTCTCATCGAAAATGAACACGTGGAGTTGTAACTGAGTAGGCCAGAAGTGGAACGTCAGCACAGTCACCCTCAGATGATGTTGGAGTACCTTGATTGAAGCACACACAGCTAAAGCTCGCTTCGTCTCGTCAAAAGCGAACAGAACATCTTGTCCTAGCTTCTCTCGGTTTAGACTCTTGATTGGCCTGTCCCGTTGTATGGCCATACTCATAACTGGTAGACGCTCAAGATAAATCGCAACTTTGTCCCTGTCGACCAGAATAAGGAGGAGCCTCTCGTTCTCAAGGAGCTGATAAAAGCTAAGGAAGCACAGTAAGGTGTGACGCGAGTGATGTTACAAGGTCAGACTCTTACGCAATATCCATGCCAACTGGTACATGAAAAGCGGAAGAGAGCCGGTCATTCACGGTAGGCTTCGGTATATACTTGGGATCGAGCTGCATGTTGTGCCTGTCATCGCTTGTTAAGTTCATGAAGTGGACCTTGAACTCGAGTTTGGGTCCTTGGAGCACTTCTCGGCGACCGGTGACCCAGTATTCTGGTCATGAGGTATTGTCAGCTAGAGAATGACATGCGCTAGTCACTAGCATCTAGCACGGACGCACCCTGGCCATGAGAAGAAGCACCATGGTGAGAAGAGTAATGGGTGCCCCGTTGCGTATTATGGCGCCCAGAATACGCCGTGCTGGGTGGCATCAGACTTTGATCCGTACAAGATCAATAAACTCACAGGTTTCGTCGCCCGACTGACTGTGTAGTGGTGATGCAATCCAGGTATACCACCCTAGGCACAGTCAGTTTCTGCAGCAAACTTTGACGAGATCGTCAAACTCACGAATCGCGTCGCCCGACCGACTGTGTGTTGATTTTTTGAATGAACTCCATGAGGGCATTGTTTAACAGATTTCTTTCTTCACCCTCGACCTCATACTGTATCGACCTCTGACGACTTGAAAATTCCTGTTGCATAGCCGACACAGCTCGAGTCATAGACTTCACAGTTGCGTCGATCAAAGACGCGAGTTGATTATGCGCAATGCCCTCGACCTCTTGGATCATGGGTCGTAACTCCTCATTTTCTACGTTTTTCATGTCATTGAGGAATTGCGAGTCGGTGACGCCGGACGAAAGAATCCTCATTTCCCCTTTCAATGATTCAGCACCACTAGGTGGGTAAAAGAGAGCGTCGAGCCAAGTGGCCATGCTGCTGGGTCGCCTTGTCATAGGAAGCATTTGTTGTGCCCCGTGAAAGTCACCTTTGAGGAGAGTTTGTGTAAGCTCGGCCCGTGTTACGAGATGCAGGTCTTGATGTTTATCTAGAATGTGTCTCACGGAGATCAGGCGCAGCTTCCGAGACTCGAAGCGCGAATCACGTCTTAATGCATTCTCGAACCTGGCACCGCGAACATGTTTTTGATAGATGCTTGGAAAGTCAGGATACAGAGCCTCAAGATCGGAGAACCGCATCGAGCCTAGCCAAAACGATGAGTAACATGAAAGCCGCCTACAGAAGCTGCTTACTTGCAACCTCCCGGTTGGCATTAGCGTTTCCATGACCCCGTGCACGGGGAGAGAGACGATCACGTTCCAGTGACCTATAAGGATCCTAGTATGCTAGAGCTCGAAGGGCGATTGAATGGGACATACGGGAAGAGGGCCATAACGTCCTCGACAATAGCTCCACGAAGAACCCGACGCAAGGCATCTTCCTTGCTCGCAAGTTCTTGAAAAACTACACCTTGTCTTTTCGTAGATTCCCGATCACAGTTGTCACGAATATCCTGTTTCTCAGCATGCCACTCCTTGCAAGGTTTCGGAAAGAGATCTGAGATAGCGATATCAACCAACGTCTGCACAGCGTTCTCATCGAGAGTTGCCGAAAGAACCAAGGAGTTGTCCCTCCTAGGGAAGCATGAGTTCTATCATGTCTTGCAAAGCTTCCGGTCTACCTACAGCAATTGCTTCAGGGACATCGTACTAAATGATTGTCGTTCAAAGGGTTCGGAATGAATCTTGTGAGGAAGATAAGCAGCCGTGAAGAAACCTTGTGTGGTTTCCCCGGGTAGAAGGTGAGGTGCGAGGACTGCGGGATCAACGGGGCAGTCAGGAGGAGTCTCATAATGCGAGATGAACCGTGAATGCATCTTTCGTAGGTCAGATACGGGTCTCATATAAGAAACGGAGCAGGGGTACCTGAAAACCGGGGCGTGCAATCGCACTCTCTTCTTGTTCATTCGTCTTTGCGACCTCAAATGTGAACAGTCTATCAGAGCCCCCGGCGGTGTCCATGTCGACAGATGTCATATCGCTGTCCTCATCGTTCCAGACTATGGATGATGAGTGCTCAGGGGATAAGAGTGCCACGACTTGATCGCATATCTTTGTGAGATACCTATTCTGGATGTGTCAAGTGGAAGAGAAATCGAGAGCCGGAAGTTGCTCACCGCATGAACGTGACTCTGTTCCGGCGAACAGAAGAAACAGCCGAATCATCCCAGGTTGAATCTTCGGGCCAGTATATAACGTAGTGACGTTCGTCGACAGGACCCGCCGTACTGGCTCTCACAATATACAAACCAGATGAGAGAGCCGACATGGAACCATTCGCCCGCGGGAGTAACAGGCGAGCCCTAAAATGTCAAAGTTGACAACAGGAGATACCAAATAACGAAAGTCACTCACACATTCTCGTCGACGGCACCGATGGATCGCAGGAGGCGTACGATCTCTTCTTTGGATCCGTATACGCCGAGGGGCTTCATCATAAGTCTGTCCAACGTTTTGAAATCGACCTTGGTGATAGATGCGTATGCTCCAGGAGAGATCGCGTTGATGAATCGTTGGAGAGAGTCTTGGGCGATGATAACTTTATCAACTATAATTTGTTAGATTAGCGGGATATGCACTAAGTTCGATTAAGGTCTATTACCGTATCCATTGCTCCCGGACTCACCGATGAGGTCAAGGAGACGGTACATCCCTTTGACCTTTTCGGCCAGGTCTACTACGTGGGTGGGTGTAGGAACTTGGTGATTTTGTGAAGGCAGCCCGTCAGTACCCGCATAGCCCATCGAATGTTGATTAAATTGCTCTGAATGAACAAGAGGACGTTTAGCTGTTGTTCCAACCAACGTGCTCAACTAGATACCTGTATCTTCTCGAAACGCGTCTAGCTTGCCTGACATGCCGGGATAATAGTTAGTGCTAAATCTAGCCGCATGCGAATCTGTGTCGATTACAATTTGAGAAGGAACAGGTTCGAAGTCCGCGAACTCGTCCATAAGAAGATGTATGCCACGTACTGGTGCCATAGGTTTGGGTGTAGGGGTGCTCGTCTATGATGCGGCACGCAATGTTATCGAAAAACGAAATTGATTGAGAATAGTACTCACCAAGTGAGTCGGAGACGATATCCTCATGCACCACCAGGTCTGGTAAGGCATTTGACTCTATCGCGTCGAAGAACTCATCCTCTTCATCCGTGTCAACGGTCTCCTCCTCGCGCGACCTAGTAATGCTCGCCACACACAGAGAAGATTGCCGCTGCATAAATGAGGAAATGAGGTTAGGTAGGAGGTATGACGTGTTACTAGGGGAGCCAAGGATGAAGGTATTAGGACTGGGGATGGTAATCCTTAAATGATAAGGCCGGGCGTTTCGCACAGGTTCCTATTTTACCCAGAGGGGTTTAGTAGACAATAATATCACGCCATGGGCATGAGGACTGCGGTGCAATGTCAAGACCTGTCTCCGAGTCGGCCCGGGGCACTGCAAAGACCATAACACAGCTGATGAGATTTGATATTTTTCCCAGCACACAAGGACAGTACAGTACAACATAGCCCCTGACCATACCATGCAAGGACCTCAAAATTGAAACCGAAGATGATGCCGAAGATGATGCCATGATTGCCGCCTCTATCCAAGATCCGCTGTGGCGGCGGCGACCCGGAATTTTTTTCTATGTACTGAATTTGTACGACCAACTGAAAATATTCCCACGAACGAGGAACTCGCGGCTCGGCTTCACTCAATTTGGATTTTGAGACCGTCTCAGCCCGATATCCTGGATTCGGGCCCCAATTTCTTTTTCTGCGGGAAGGCCGAAGAAACAGCACTGCTACACAGCGGAGCCACGGGTGATTTCATTGACCAAACTACAGCTAAAAGATTACAACTACAGCCACACATCATAAAGAACCCCAGAAGTCGCTGAACACCCGTTGCAAGTCGAAACGAGAAGCAACTTGGCATATGATATTAGTAAGTACAGTAGTACGGCTGCGATCGGCTATTACACCCTCTTTCCGGAGCTCAATTAGTTCCTGGCATTGCCCTCTAAAACATATGATACTGTCCGAGTTGTTGCAGAATGCAGAATGGTCCATCGTAACAATCATAGTGGCAGGGGAACGAACAAGGACTCGGATGATCTCCACAATGTGCCAGGATCGGTCAACTCCGGCCTTCTGCCAGTGGCTCGGACGAGGCACCAAAACCTCGCTTGCGTCTCTCAAGCTCTGCCTCAGCCTCCACTTCTCCGACAGCAGCCTCTGCCAACTGCGCGACACTGCCGCGCTCGTACGCTGTCGCGAGGCGCCCTTGGGCTGCAGGCCAGTTCCACTCGTCCACGTCCGGCACCGCAGCCGTCGGCGGCGGCACATTCCGCGGCGCGGACGTGGTAGGAGTTGTGACAGGTAAGGAGACCGGCGGGGGAAGAGGGGCCGAGTCGGACGCGTGATGAACGCGCGAGGTGAAGAGTGGCCACTTTGTGATGAGGGTTAGGCGCATGGCAGAAACGAATTCCCGTGTGTGGGATGACAAAAACGAGGGTTGGCAGCGACGTGTGGTAATGAAAATCATGTTCACGCCCGTCCTTGACACCGAGGCATGTTTTCACGCCCCAATGGCACACACTAGCAACGCCACTGGTGACGGCGAGTGCAGTGGCAATGCTGAACCCTTTGAAGCCATCCTCTCTCGATGCACGCAAGGAAGCCCCTCGAGGTAGGCTACTTGAAGATGTGTCTATTGTTGATGTCGATGCTTGTTGTGGTACAACAAGAGGTGGCGGTACTACCGAGGAAACGCCGCGAGTTGAAATTTGTCAGATAGGGAAGTAATTCTACTTATTAATGGGCTTGCATCTGCACGGTGTAGCAGTAGTAGGGAAGTGCTCGCCATGGAAACAGTAATCCATAGGGAAATGTCATTAGCTTTTGGCGATACAGGTACGATAAAATAGTCTCAGGCTGAGGTCATGAGAGAACGAAACAATCTCGGCATTTCGGCCCGGTCAGTGATCATTTTTCTACAGTACAATACAGTACACACTACAAAAGCAGTCTCGTTTGGTTTGAACTTCAGCGCATGAGTGAACCTCGTGGCTTCCTCATTGACTCCGCAATTCCTAAGAATGTCTCCGCAAGCCGCACCTAGGTCATGTCAGCCATTTCCGAGGGCGTGAGAGGCACAAGTACTGACCGTGTCAAGAGCGGTAGTGAAGGAAGAAGGAACACTCGCCGTGTCGGGGAGCAAAGGATCGCGAGGTGCATTATTCTGGATATCGAGCGCAAGCTGCGCCATCCTACGGAGGGTAGCAGTGGAACCGTCCGGGCCAAAGGAAACTGCATGGAAAGAAAGTGGTTTCCTGCACAAGCCGTGAGCAATCCGTGGGAATAGGTCGAAAGTAACTCACCCTCGTTGGACAGCGGAGCGACAAACATCTTGGATTGCCTCGTCTGATACATCACACTGCCCGTCGGAAAGGAAAATCATGATTGGTGTTCTGAGTTGCATAAGCCGTCAGAAAGAAACGGGGGAAATCGGATAGGAGTACGAGCCTTTCCGTGCTCCAGCTTTGTATCATGACGGCATGAGCGGCTCGAAGAGCTTCTGAGAAGTCTGTACCGCCATACGCTCGTACATTCATCATAGCAAGCATAAGGAGTTCATCCGGCGAGCTCGTGAAGTCATTAACCACTTTGTTTTCAGTATCGTCCTCAAAGAGGATAACACTGTATGCATCTCGACGTGCACCAGCTACCTGTTGACCCGCAGTAACAGCGGCGTGGCGGGAGGACCAGAAGCCATATAAAGCAGAATAGACCGCGCCAAGCCTATTATCTGCAACCCGCCGGATCCGGTCTGCTACGGGTGTGTCGGCCAATGGGCGACGGTCCCTGTGAGACATGGAACCAGATCTAAGGTCCACATATGAGAAACTGCGCTCATCAACTGAAAGGAACTTAACCTGTCAATAATGAACATCCTGCAGAAGCCCAGTATGTGAACGTTCTCAATAATGAGTTAGGGTAGGCCTACACATGGAATGCTTGCTGTAACGCCACCGGGTTTCTGCATTCAAACATATGCCCGTCATTGGATATATAACCAGGACCAGTGACAGGATCGTTTATGTTCATGGGTGGATGGAATATAGCTAATGTGCAGTACGACGGTTGCCCTGGGGTAGCTGCCGTCGCCGAGTGCTCAGCGCCTGTATATATGCAGTGAAAAGTCATGAAGCGTAGCAATGTGTCCAACGCTGCGACCTACCCGAACACATGGCGTCGCTAAGATAAAGTGTTAGTAACACGTTTCTCATTTGTGCCTAGTAAATATAACACACCACTTCGTAAAGTTGGCCTGCTCGTCGCGAGTATATGGGTCTGATTGCAAATCTCAGCGCGAATTTCGGCATAAAAGTAAGGTACCCATGACCTTTGAAGCCTGCAAATGAAATTTTAGACTCAAGTGGACTTGGTGAAAGAAGACATTCGACGAACCCATCCTACGCCAGTAGAGGCTGTGAGTGATAGCATCCTTGGGTTTTTCAGGGTTGGGAACCATCCGTGTACCAATATGCTGGACCTCGGCACCTTCGCAAGGTGTATCTTCTTCAGCTCGGCAGTAATCAACGTGGATGTGTCTCCCCATGGACGAACAGACAAGGTTGCACATCATGGGCGCTCCTTCATCATTCGATGAGAATCTACGACCTCCTAATTCGACACCTGTCCCGTCAGCACCATCGACAGCCCAGCGGGTCTGTGTCATAGAACCATGACTAGTCTCGTGTTCCTGCTGAGTGTGACCTTGAGAAGGTCAATATGGGTAAGCGGGTGGGCATAATGTTCATGAAATGGTTCCTTACCGAGAGGTAAAGTGCAAAAGTAGCCACAGTTATCGCATCTACAACATTCTTGTTTCCCTTACTTGTTATAAAACTTGTTGCGATCTGACATACCGAGTCTCGCAGAAGTGGAACGGCTGCTCTTCCTTGCTGTGGATATGAGCACCCGTATGCGACGTTTGGCCCGCTTCAATAGTCTTAACGCATTGCAGACGTTTGGCAACTGTTTTCATGTCAGCACGGATTCAAGCATCTGATGCTGATCAAACCTTGTGTATACTGTGTGAGAGTAAGTCAGGACCAGAAATAAGCTAGGGAAATGAGGAAGAAACTCACCTTGGTATATTGGAAAGTCTCGTGTCTCCCGGTGAATGTGGCTTCGATGGACTGTGGTGCCGTATCGATTTGACATATTCCTGGCGCCGAGCATAACGCCACGCATGAATGTGCTTCTCTAATCGCTCAGATTTTTCAGGATCGACGTCTATTTAAAGTACGACAAGTACTGACCCGCACAAGTGATGCATACCCGGGATGAGCCCGTGAAGATGTGGTTGGACGCAAAGTCGTTTACAAAGATCACACGTCGCGGGGCACAGCCTCGTGTCGCAGGAATGTGTCTCGTGTTCTTGGTCGCTGAGATAATCGCGAGTTTTAATTACAAAGAAAATCGTTGGAGTTGGACATACCTTGGAATGCTACAGCCCTCCGAGCAAGAATATATCTTGCCACCCGGTAGTCTCATCCCTCTAAGAGCGCACGGCTAGCGATATCACTTGTAGGTAAACGGGGCATATCTTCACCACTGAAAATATAACATACCTCCCCACACATGTGTACCAGGGCAGAGCACATGTGCTCGTCCTCTGCATGTCCGGCAACCTTGACATACATAAGTCCCTGTGATTCGATGTGGTCGTAATAAGCTTACCTTCGTACAATCTTCTAAGCAGCCTCGCTTTCCCGACAGCTTGCAAGGTTCACCGCATAAATGAGCGTTCACGACACAACTGTAGTGATGCGTATGAGAAATACATATTATTAGGCCATCTTCACTTACATATGCTCCCCAGGGTGTCCAGCACTGTCATCTAGTCAGCCAACAGTTATTACAAGGGGCTGAGGAACGTACGATGTGCCGCATGCCTTGGGATCATCCTCACAATACCCACACTGATGTACACACTTGTGAGTTGTTTGGCAGCTGTGGTCACCTTCGTGTAAGCGACTACGGACGCAGAGAAGGTGACACGATGCGCATTGAGCGCTACACAGTTGGACATTTGTTCTCATCTCAATGACCATGTTATCGAATCTTCTGCGTAAATCCTCAATGGTGGCATGGCTAGCCTGGAACCGCTCCAAATTGGAATCCAACCACAGTCGGACGTGATTGACGCGCAAGTCAATCAAGCCGTTGATGTATGCAGCGAGATTTGACATCCAGTCAGGGTCGGGGATGGACTGCCGTACTGAGCTTGGGCTCCAGGACTCCCGTAGAGCAGTGAGATGGATCTCTATTTCAACTGGTGGAATCTGTTCTCGCTCGGAGATAGCAAAGCGTGCTTCAGAATCATCGCATTCTACTATCAGATCGGTGTCAAAGTTCTGAATGTCAAGTCAGATATTGTCTTTCATGGTTTAGATCTATCATAAATAGTAATACCTTCAAGGGTTCGAGATCAGGCTCGACCTCAGAATATCCCGTAGCCAAAGCAATGAAGAGGAGCATGGAGAGCGTCTTGGCACGATGCTCGGTCATCGTCTCTGTTGAGGTCCGAGAGAATGAGCACAACGATCAGAAAGAGTGATGAAACGACGAACGTGAGAGTGCTCCCCAGTCATTGGCCTGCAGAAGATGTCAAATCACGCCATCAACAGCGAGCCATAGAAACATGCCTTCAACTTCGCCATAAGCGTCTTGATTGTATGGAGAAATTCACCCGCAGTCGGGTGCGAGGTCTTCTGTAGATCCAGCCGTTTCTTGAGTGTGGAGAACAATTTGTAGAATTCCTTTGATTCGATCACAGGCCACGGTATTATATCTAATTTCCCAGCGTGAAGGCGCGAGATGAAGTTCGCATCCTGTTCCTGCTGTACGATCTTTTGAAATTTCAGAGAAAACCTATAAACCACCACATCACCGAAACGTCGCGTGGCTATTATGGGAAGCCTTACTCGCGAGTTATTTCCATCTTGTCAGTATCCACGACGTCCTATAGACAAAGTCATAAAGCGTAAGGCGACGGTTACCGGGTACTCGCCTTGATGATGATAACAAGCGTGGATTGGAATAAAGAGGGGTTTGCTGCCGGATCCAAAACCGATGCACTGGACTGGAATGATTGGAAGAGTCCGCTGATGTCTCGGCTAAATGCGAAGTTGTTGCGGAACAGGACCTATCGACTGTCAAGAGGAGATCGTGGCCATGAAGAAGTCGACCTACGAGATTCGAAATCGCAGTATTGAATAAGACGAGCAGCGTGTCCTCTTGAAGGGATCGTTCGACGCTGTCGACGCCTGTAATATTGTTCGTGGACAGGTCATGACAAGACCGATACTAGCCCAACTGACCTTCAAAATCAAGTGCCACGATTAAAGCCTCGTCCGTAGGGGCCACAGACATCCATACACCCTCTGCAAAGCTACGCTCAATCCTGAGTAACAAGCGAGATGGGGACAATACCTGTTGTCCGCATTGCACTGCCTGCAAATGACGTATCCAGAAGATGATTCAATGAAAAGCTCTTGCCCACAGATTGCTGACCCATAGATGATACGACTTTGACTGGCTATGTATAATGACATCACTGTTGGGTATATACCACGGATCGTCTACTAGGGACATACCTTCGTTGCCAAATAGGATTGGAAAATTGACTCGTACCAACCGAATGATAGTTTGTCTACTATCTTGTTCACCTCCGCGCCGAGTAGAGACCTTTCCAGGTCCGAGGAGAGAACTCCGTTAGCCAAGGGGACAAACCGGTTTTCGCGGCAAACAGCGATATGAATCGGTATGAGGCAGAGAAGGTCCACGAGCCATTCCCCAACACGATATCGGGACACATTCCAGTCCGGCTGCAGGACCACACTGTCTCGAAATGGTCCAAATTGTACCGCAGAGACGTTGATACGACGCAGTTCGTCACCCGCGGGCTTCCTTGTCGTCCTTTCAAATGTCTGAATGAGGCCAGAGAAGTAACGGCCGAAAGGCCGTGTGTCGTCTTCGGTAACAAATGTCAAGCGCTTCTGCTGCCGGTCGCTTAAGGATGTAACGGTACGGCGCCTCACAGCAGCAACGACTGGGTAACGAGTCCAGACTTCAGCGTGACTGTCGAGTAAACTGTTATGTAGGTTAT
>QLOZ01000797.1:0-18483 GCA_003314065.1 Lactarius sp. MG50
TGGTCCCGGTTGTATGCCAAATAAGGCAAAAGACCGGACCGGACCGGACCTTAAAACACTAGCCCGGTGATGTGCCAGTGGAGCGCACAGGTGATGTAGGGCATGCGAGGCGATATGGGGGCGTTGTTGTAACCTCGCATTAGACACGAGGAGTGGGCTGTCATTGTCAAAGACTTGTTAGTATAACAAAAAAAAAAGAAAAAAAAGAAACCTATCTTGTGGTGGTTCAAAAACTTCTTGAAGTCCTTTTTGAGGGGACGGCGTTGGTGGCACTGCAGACAGAAACCCCCCTCTGTCTTGTGTTTGAAGCGAGGGAGGGGGGTGGCAGTTGGAAAACCCCACGTGTTCGTGTTTTGAGGTGGGGATGGTGGCGGCGTGAAAGAAGATGCTGCATGACTGGCTGACGCGCAGAACCGGTAAAAACAAACAAAACAAACAAAAAAACAAAAAAAAAGAACAAAATAGTTGGTAGCAAAAACACAAAGCCATAGCAGTAAAAACCATAAGAAACCGTAACCCGTGGCTAAGGGTGCAGTTTTGCCTCAGGTGGGAAATCCCAAAACCGCACCCGCACCCATGACAAACCATGACCAAAAACTGTGGTGTCACCCACACCCGTGTCATGCCTTACCTGGAATTGCCAAACCATTGGAAGATACACAATGTCTTCCATGCCTCATTGCTTACGCCCTATAAAGAAACTACGGAGTATGGGGAGAACTTCCCACAGCCAGCTCTGGATTTGGTAGAAGGGGAGGAAGAATATGAAGTGGGACACATTATGGACTCAAAGCGCATGGGACAATGGAAGAAACTAAAGTACCTCTTGGCTTGGAAGGGATATTCCAAGGTGCATGACAGCTGGGAAGCAGCTGAGGATGTGCATGCACCAGACCTCATTGCAGACTATCACAGGCGCAAGCCCTCAGCAGTGTGAACGCTTAAAAGTGCGAAGGACAAGTGGAAGAAAGTTATCTTCCCTGGTGAATGTACTCACTCAGAGAAGAATACCCAAGACCTCCCAATTGTCGCACCTTCCACTTCCTCACATCCCCACTTGCTACCATCTTCATCCCTGGGGCCCTCACACACGACACCTGACAAAGCCAGCACAGATGCCTGCACAGCTGCTTCTGTGCAACAGATCTCTGCCCATTCCACTGCTAATCCCATATCTATCAGAACCTTGGAGATGACAGATGGCCCACCATCTGCCAACATACCAGGTCTCACCCCCTATGCCTATGATGAGCCCCACTACCCAGCAGGGCTTATATTTGTTGACACCCTCGGAGCCCTGCCTGGTTCACCACCCTGGAGGATGGATGGTTGCAGCGCCAGCACCTCGTGAGGCAACTCACTCCCCAACACTCCGCCACTGTCGCTCGAATCGTTGAGCATCAGCTCCAGCGACGATCCCACCATGCCACAGGCACATGTGGCCCATGCCACCACCAGTGAACAAGAGGCTTGGGGCCTCACCCAGGCCTTTGCCTGGACTTTCTGCTTCCCAGCAGTTGCGGGCCCCTACATGCTTCCTCCATCCAGAGAGGACTATAGTGGACTTGATGAGGGATGAGTCTTCGGACCCCTCAGTGCTGCCGCCACCCTATGCAACCCAGGGCGTATGGTCTATGATGCGGCCCCAGGCCTTTGGGAACCTGCACAATTCTTCACAGCCCCCAGTCTCTCCAACAGCCCCCTTGCTCCTTCAAGTAGTACTGCTGGTGAACAGCAGGGGGTACGTGACCAACATAGCAACGGCGCACATCCCGGCGACATCAGTCCTCCAGCACAGCGAAGGCACCATGGTGCTAAGGCAAGCACAGGAGTAAGGAAGACAGTGGGGGTGAGGAAGGCAAAGAAGCCACGCTGCAAACTGGCAAGTTTCTACTGTGGGAGATGCCGCACTGATGGTGCGGACCACAAGTACAAGAACTGCCCCTTGTGGAAGGTTTGTGGCTTCTGCAATCAAAATGGGCACTGGGGCTTCGACTGCCTCACGCCACACCTCAAGTGCCAAGTTTACCACTGCAGTGTCCATGTTGGACACCAACATATGGGCACAGTCTGTGTTACAGCTTGATGGGCCATGGCACAGATAAGTGCGGATAGCACCGATAGTTGCGGAGTCACGCGTGACTCAAATCGCGAGCTAGACCTTTGCGGCAGGTCTAGATGGGCTCTAGAGATGAAGGCGTGTCGTGCGGGCGTAGGCAGAAAAGGCAACAATGTCAATTGCAAGTCAAGTCGAGCTTAGGGCTCGATGCTACCAGGAGGCGGTCTTTTATGCATATCTCAGTGGAAAGGTACAGAAGGTGATGGAAGGTAATGATGTCAGTGGTACGAACAGCTGATCCATCGCTAGAAGAGTCTGGAGAACAGGTCTGGAGGCCAAGGTAAGTACACAAGGAGGAGGGAGGGGCTCAGGCGTTGTCATCGTTATCGTACAGAGACACACGTCATAGATCACAGGGGCACACGTCATAGGTCACATGGGGTGGAGAAAAAGAGTCTAAGCTCGAAATCGTAACACTACTCCCTCCTTAAGGCGAGGCTTCCACGCCTTGCGACTCACTCGTAGAAGATGGTGACACCCGCTTGTTCTTCTTTGGCTAGGATGTTGCCATCCCCTTGTGCGTCTGGCTTGTCCTCGATGAGGGCATGAAGCACATCACAGGCTTGTGCCCATGCTTCAGTCCTCGGGCGCACAGGGAGTGCAGGTGGTATGAAGACGGGGAGTGACGGGACATTCTCACGCACTGAGCTCACGGGTCGTCCATGCAGATAGTAGACAAGGGAGGGGAGATAAGGATGAAGCAAGATCTGGTCGAGGGCTGGGGCGATGCATGAGTAGACGCAGGCGGCCTGGAGGTGCTGTTCCACGAGGCGTCGTTCTTGTGTCATGAGGATGCGGGAGTGGACAAGGTGGGTGTCGCATTCAAGCTGAGGGGCATTGTAGTCCCCAAGCCTAGGCAGTGTGGAAAGGAAGTGGTTGAGCTCATGAGCGGTCTGGACGTGATCACATCTGTCGAATCCCCTCAGCCAATGGACGTCGGCAAGGACACCTGGGTCTTGGAGCCTCTCTGTTAGTTGGTTGACGTGGCAGCGCAGTGCACAATCGGCTGCAAAGATGGTGAGGTCTTGATCGTTTACTTCTGGTGAGCGTTTCTCAGGTTGAGGTTTGGCATGGAGTGGTTCGGCAAAGATGGGGGCGGTGGCATGAAGCTTGCCAAGAATGAGAGGCTTGTCAAGATAGGGGAGTACAGCACAGAGGGTGGCGGGAACTAGTTCTCCACCCTTGCCGGGGACAAAGACAGAGTAGCTGTTAGGTTTACTTTGGTCAGGTCGATACCATCGTAGCTGATTGCCATCATAGCCAGATGGCCTGTCCTGTGGACCTCTGCATGTACCTGCGGGGGTGCTATCTCCTCCAGGGCTGGCGTGATTGGTTCCTCCTTGGTAAAGGGTGGTGGTGGCATCGTTTGTGTTGCCCTGGATATCATGGGCGGCATGTTGGATGGGACTGGGTGAATAAGATGGGGAGATAGAGATGTGTGAGGGGGTAGAGATGCGAGACGGGGGGAGCGATGTGGCGGCGGTCTGGCCACAGGTGTCGCAGACATCACTGGCGGCTGAGGAGTGCAGTGTAGGGAGCATAGAATCTCTGCCAGTGCTTGTTCCGTCGGGCTGTCGAGCCGCGTAACAGGCGGCAAGGTCGTTGGGGGTGAGAGTGGGCTTGTGCTCAGCCTGTGGGCCATCATCATCCTCGGCCCAGGACCATGCGCAGTCCTTGGGGTAGTTCGCTGTGGTGGCTTGGAGACGGATTTGGTGGTCTTCCTGTGTGCCATGCATCGACATGAGTGCTTGAAGGCAGAGGAGTAGGTTCCGAAGGGGGGTGCGCTTAGGGCTTTGTTTTAAGCATCCTCTTCGTATTGCCATGGGGTTCTCTTGATGGAATTGTTGAATTAGATCTGGGGCACGAACGTTACTATGCGGTTCCCACGTATCTTCGGCCTGTGAGTATCCTTTCCACCTAAGGCGATATTGAAGTTGCTTGTTGCGGCCATGTCATCTGGAGGCCAGGATCCTTTCCACTTCGTACTCCTTCTCCCCTTCTATGACGTCTGGGGGAGGCTTGTGGAAGTTGGTTCTGTGCTCTTTTGTTTTGTTATAGGGGGTCAGGAGACTTGCGTGGAAGACATCGTGGATACGGTGTTGCTTCCATTGGGGTGGTAGGGTTAATTGGTAAACAATGGGTGATAGTACCCTCGAAATTTTAAAGGGGCCATATCTTTTGGGCGCAAGTTTGGCGCTTGGTTGGGTGGTTTTTAGGTTTTTAGCCTCGAGCCATACCCTTTTTCCCAGGGCAAAGGGTTTGAAGCATGTCCCCTTTGTTTGCTTCATCATCAATTCTTGCGCTTTTAGGATAGATTGTTGTGCTTGGGTCTTCACACTTGTGATCTTATCAATGCGATCCTGAATTGATGGCATCTTATCTGATCGTGTTGGTTGATGCACGTGGGGGGTGTGTCCCATGATTAGTTCGAATGGGGCCTTTTGTGTGGTGCTGTTTGGCCATGCGTTGTGAATGTATTGGGCGACGGGGAGCCATTGTGACCAGTCACTCTGTTGGTGGTTCGCATAGATACGTAAGAATTGTTCTAGCCATTGATTGGTACACTCTGATTGGCCATCAGTTTGGGGGTGGTATGCCGTACTGATGTTCTGATGGATCTGGTGACACGGTTACAAGGGACCATGGCTCAAAGCGAGCTCGCATTCTTGTCACGTGATCGAGTAGGCACTATGCGTGACCTAAGTCGTCTGGTATTGCACGTGATCCTGGGAAGGATGATCATGTGGTATCTTGTTGGAACGAAGTAAGGCCGAGGTGCCCGAGGCCGAGATGCCCGAGTACTTGGTTCTGGTAGGTCCTTCGCAAAGGAGCCTTTCTGTGACGTTACACGTGTTATAGCACACACGTCAAGCTTCGATGTGGCTGACTAAGCCGGAGCGGTGATAGAGATGAAAGGAAAAGGAAGTTGCTTAGTCACAAAGGTTCTGCAGTGGATTCAACTCATATTGGAGACGAAGTTGAGACTGGGGACTCCAGCTCAACTTCCTACTGCTTTTATACTACGCTACCTAGTCATAATGAGTCGTAGGTAGGAGTCAACAAGGAGTCAGTAGTGCTCACCAAGAGTCACTACTATCAGTCGCGTACAGTTGCGACGACTCTTAGGGAGTTGCCATGAGTTGCTTGTACAGTATCAGTCACGTCGTGTCACGTCTCAGTCACGAGGAGTCATCGCGTCACATGACATATGGTCACATGACAACCAGTAGTCTGAGTCGCATCACATGATATCTCATCATGTGACAGTACAGGTCACGGGTCAGAGCCTGAATGGCACGTCAAGTAAGAGAAACATACATAGAAGAAGAAAACCGTAACATCTGGAGAACGTGGCATAGTTCTTTGGCAAATTTTGATGTAAATCTCGTGTCCCTGTTGCTAATGATCTTTCGGGGAATGCCGTAGTGTGGGAAGACATGGGTTGCGTAGAGTTGTGCCATTTCCGTAGTGCCAATGGTCTCATTACAGGGTATGAAGATTGTGGCTTTAGAGCAGTCATGGTCTGTTATTGTGATGATGCTGTCATACCCTCGTGATGGGGGGAGTTTGACAATTAGGTCAACAGCTACATTTTCAAATGGTAGTGCTAGTCTGTTGGTGGTTATGGGGGAGAGTGGGATCCTTGGTTTGGTGGTATTTGCTTTTGTCGCTTGGCACGTTGCGCATCCTCATATGTAGGCAGTGACGAAGTTTTTGAGATTTGGCCACCAGTACTCTCTAGCAATTAGTTGGCATGTTTTGAGGATGCCAGGATGTCCTGCTGTGGTGGAATCATGATACAGGGAAGTCACCCCCCTCCTAAGGGATTCGTCTGGCACAACGACAAGGCGGTCTTGATTCCACCATCCCCCTCCTGGGCAGTGTTCCAGCGGGAAGGTGAGGGCCCATTGCGAGATTGTTTCTTGATGGTGGGGCTGTAAGTCTAGGCACATTCTTTCTATGTCAATGGTTGTGGACGCTCGGAGAAAGAGGGTGTCAGGGAGGGCAATGACGTTTTCATTGTCGTTCGCTCCACTTTCATGATCTGGTCGTCTTGATAGGGCATCTGCTCTATTCGTTGCACCTGGTTTGTGGATTAGGGCGATGTTGTAGTCGCCGAGTGTGAGGATGTATCGGGCGATCCGTCGGTTGACCTTCTGGGGGTGGCGGTGGTATTGGAGGTTTTTGTGGTCTGTGTATACTGTGACTTGGTGCTTTGCCCCCATGAGCAGGTGATGCCAGTGTTTGAGCCCTCGGATGATCGCAAGGAACTCTCTATCCCAGATGGGGTAGTTTCGCTCAGGTTCTGTGAGTGACTTCGAATCATATCCAATGGGGTGCCTCCGCCCCTGCACATCTTTTTGATAGAGGATGGCACCAGTTGCATATTGCAAGGCATCCACTTCTAGTTCATAGGGTTTATTTGGGTTGGGTTGGTGGAGGACTGGGTCCGTCATGGCTAATGTGATGAGTTTCTCAAGTGCTTCGGTGCATTTGTCCATCCACTTGAATGTCGTGTTTCCTTTTAGTAGGTCTAGGATTGGGCGTGTGATTTTTGCGAAGTCTGGTATGAAGGCTCGATGATAGCCTAGGACTCCAATGGTTGATCATACATGTTTTACTGAGGTTAGCTGTCTGGGCCAGTCTCGTATGCCTGCCAGTTTGCTTGGGTCGATGCATAGCGTTTCTCCATCTAGTATGAGTCCTAGGTATTCCACTCTTCATTGCTCAAACGCGCATTTTTGTGGTTTGAGGAAGAACGACTCATGCTCGAGTAGGTCTAGCACATCATGGACAATTCTTCTGTGGAGGTTTATGTTGTTTGGAGTCACGATCAGAATATCGTCCATGTATACAAAGATCATGCATGGGTATTTGAGTTTGAGAGGGCGGAGCATTCGGTCCATTACTCGTTGGAAGGTTGCTGGCGCGTTGCATTGTCCAAAGAGCATGACAAGCGGTTCAAAGAGTCCTAGTGGTGTTTTGAAGGCCGCCTTCCATTGGTCCCCTTCTCTGATGCGAACGTTGTGGTACCCCCATCTAATGTTGAATTTGGTAAAGATTGTGTGCCCTTCCAGGCTTCTGGTGAGCGTGGTGATGTCTGGGAGGGGATAGGTGTCTCGGACAGTCCAGGAATTCAGAGCGCGGTAGTCCTGTACTGGTTGGAGGGATCCATCCTTCTTTTTGATATAGAAGAAAGGTGCTGCATAAGGGGACTTTGAGAGCTGGATATATCTCTTGTCGAGGTGTTCTTTGATCCATTTTGCAAGTGCTTCTAGCTCTCTAGGGTTGAGTGGGTACGTCTTACAATCCAGGATGGGTGGCGCATCAGGTTTCAGTTTGATGGCATGGTCATCCTCTCTGCTCGGTGGAAAATGCTGTGTGGCCTTTTCTGAGAAAACAATCTGGTGTTGTTGATATTCTGGTGGGATATCGGCTTCTGTGGGGGCGTGGCGGTTTTGGTTGGCCTTAATTGCCCATTCCTGGGCAATATTGGCTCGGTTTATTACTAGTTCATCACCCTCTTCCCATTCACCTTCTTCCTGTAGCTGAGCGTGGAGCACATATGTTGCACTTATTATTTGGGTGGCAATGCTTTCTTCAGCTTCATCCCTTGTGGCTCATATGGTGAGGGGTAACTGGTTTGTTTCTTTCCAGTTTATGGGTGGATTGAATTCGTAGAGCCAGGGGAACCCCAGGATGAGACGATCCTTTCCTAGGTTGGTGACGTAGAATCGCTGTACCACTGCTTGCTGCTTCTGTCGGAGTTCCAGGTTGCAGTAATGGGTGATTCTCCCACTTCGGTTTTCTGTGCCATCCACATTATAGAGGAGTTGGGGTCTCTTCAGTGGTTGGATCCTTAGTCCGAGTCGACAGGCGGTCCTTTTGTCAATGAAATTGTCTGTAGCCCCACTGTTGAGGAGTGCTTTTTCTTTGACCTTCCCATGTTTTGAGCAGAAAAGAAACTTGATATTGAGGCTGTTCCTATTGCTAATGTACATGGTACGTAACTTCAAGGCTTGATATTCGGTCGATCCTCCAAGCCTTTTTAAAAATCTGGGTCCTCGCTCAGGAGTTGGTCAAACACGGCATCTCGTTCTTTGACTGTCATCGTGCGGAGTTGGGCAGCCATCTGGTTGGTGGAGGTGTGAGGAGCGTCTACCAAGGTAGTCATGGTGGAAGGTGTCGGCAATGGCGAGCGCATCGTGGTTTCCGTAGTTCGCACTTGTCCCTGCCTTTGGTTGCCCCTTTTTGGTTTCTTGGGGCAGCGGGCCGCTCGGTGTCCTTCTTCTCGACAGTAGAAGCACTTTCTTTCATCCATCAGACACTTCCATTCTTCCTCTGTTAGATTTCTGCCCAATTTTGTTGCATCTACCTCCATTGGGACAGGTCCTGTACTTGGGCATTGTGTGCTTTGGCGAGGGAAAAAGGGGGTGCGAGGGCGGTTCCCTAGATTTGGGCGGGAGCCAGCTCCTTGGTTCTGGCACAGGTTCGGCCCGAGCTCTGTGAAGATTTGAGCTTGTCGGACCACCTCTTTTCGTGCCGCCTCTTTCCAGTCATCTAGGGTGGTGGGAATGGTATCCTTGTTGAGGATTCTGTATGCAATGGGTCGACGGAGGCCCCTTTTGAATCGATCGAGGCTTCCCTTGTCTGCGGGGGACCAGTTGGCTTGTCCCAGATAGTAGTCAAAGGCTGCAATATACGAGTCAATGTCATTCCCCTGCATCGTGAGGTTCATGAGTTTATTGTAGGCTTCCTGCTCTTTGGCTGTGTCGGTAAAGGCCACGATGAAGTCTCTTTTGAATTCCGTCCAGAGTGCCTCATCTGTTTGGGCCATTGGTAGATGAGCACGAGTTGTTTTCTGGTCTAGCGTGGTGGCTTGGGCATCCACCCATCCATCGACCTTGGGTCCCCGGATGAGGGAGAGCGCAAGTGCCACTCATCGGAAGGGGATTGTCATTACTTCATTTGTGCTGTTCATAATCTGATAGAGTCAGAATTCCCTTAGGAAGGCATCGCTTCAGCTTCGAGACCCATCGAAGATAGCTGGGGGATTTCCCTTGAGTCCCGATGTCACGCCCACGGTCTGGGCGTACCTCCACTGGCGATGGAGGGGGCGTAGGTGACGATGGGGACTGAGGACGCAAGAGTGGCAAGAGGTCTGTGTACCTCTCCCTGGCTGGAGTACTCTTGTGATGTCTGATACTAAGTCCCTTCCCCTTCTTAAGCATCAAGCGTTGACACTTCTAAGGGCGCGAAGTCTGGCAATCAGCCAGAGGAGCGGTGGTTCACAAGAGAGGACGCAAGACCATTCACTTGGTTTAGATTACAAGAGAACAGACTTAAGGTCTGTTCTAAGCAAAGCGACGCGATATAAGTGCAAGTGGTGTGAGTCACAGCGAGTCATAGCGAGTCATAGTGCCCCTAGGACACTACTAAGCAGTCCAAGTCATCGTGAGTCATTGTATAGTAAATGAGTCAGGAAAGCGTGAGCCAATAAGGTGTCGAGGCGGCGCATGCGCAGAGGCATGCAAATGTAGCACTAGTGGCTGCACGCCGGTCCAGGTGGTCCATCAGACTGGGTGGTAAGTAATGGTACAGTAGGGAGACGCGAGAGCGGAGTCACAGGCCATAGGGGTCCGGCAGTCCATAGAGTCAGGCAGAGAGTCAAAGCACGAAGCGATAGGCATATGTAAAAGTAAAAATGAAGCGTACAAGTCCACCAAGCGTAACATCATCCCCCTCCTAAGGTCAGTGACTGCCCTCAGTTACTACCTTGGTCAGTCCAGTCATAAGCGTCCATGGCCTGCGGGTCATAGCCATTGGAGATGGTGGGGTCAGCAGGGGTAGGCGCGGGGTCGAGGATGGGGTAAGCGAGGTCAGGGCTGTGTCCCCTCGCTCTGGAGAGGTGTGCAATGAGTGAATAGGGACCAGGAGGCGGCGGGCGTCCGAAGATGCGAGCTGAGAGGGTGCGCTCCTCGGGGCGTTGGGTGTAACCTTCCCCAGCCTTCCGCAGGGCTTCACACAGGCGGGAGTCGGGGCAGTAGTTGAGGACTTGATCCTCAGGAGTGTCAAGGGGGGCGTGCACACTGGTCATGTAGGGGTAGAGGACGTTGTAAGCGTCTGCGGTGGAAAGGCGTTGTACTGCCTGATGCCTCTGGCCCTTGTGGTAGCTCAGCCTCCTCGCGTGGTAGTCCAGGAGCCTCTTGGACTCTGCCATGCGCCTCTTCTCCACCTCGATGTCTACTGCATGCGAGTCAATCGCCATCTCCACGACGCGTAGGCGTTCCACTTCCCCTATCATGTATGGGTCCCCCAGGGCCTTGAGGGCGTCGTCCACATAACGGTAGAAGGTGCCAGTGTCACCACCTTCATCAGCGAAGATGGAGACCTGGCGAGGGGTGAGCTGGGGAAGTGGGCGGTAGGAGTTTTCGGGGACGGGACGTGCACGGAGTGGGAAGGTGTAGGTGACCTTGTTTTGCCCCATGGTGGCCATGATGACAGGGTCCTTTGCACTGAACATGAAGGTGATGTACTTGGGGACGACCAGGTGGCCTGAACCATCCTGGATATGCTGTGACCAGTACCAGGGGGAGGTAGGGGAGTTGATGCGGAAGGGGTGGCCTGGATGGTCAGCTTCGATGGCCCCTTCCGTCACTGCCTCCAGATCTATCGCAGCTAGGGGGCACCAGCAGTCCTCCTCCATCTTCTTCCTCCATTCTGGGGTCCCAGGACCTTCATCCTGCTCGATGCTGGTGTGTAGGGAGGTGGTGGCGTCAATGACCGTGATGCGGGTATCCTCATCATCGATAGTGTCGATGATTTCAGCAACCGTGGCATTGAGGCGGGCCACAATCTCTTCCCCAGTCTGTAGGCCACGCATGTCGATGGTGAAGGAGGGTCCCTCTGGTTCGGAGTTCCCCCAGGGAAGCTCATGGCTCTCCTGGTCTAGGAGGATGAGGCCGGGGGTAGGGGTGAAGACAGGGGTGTGAGCGACAGGAGTGGAAGTGATGGTGGGGTCAGCGGCAAGAATGTCTAGGGTTTCAGTTGGGGGGAGCTCGACATCAGACATGGGGGATGCAGGACGAGATGTAAGTGGAGGGACATTCAGCGCGGCGGCGAATTCTGTGTAGTCCCCTTGGTAGATTGGGGAGCCAGGCACGGAGGAAGTAGTAGATGAGGAAGACATGAAAGCAGGAGGATGGCGACGAGGGTGGCGAGCCGCAGCGTGTCTAGTATAGGGATGGAAGCGTTGGGGGGAAGAAGAGTAGCGGAAAGCAGAGGGGTGTACAGAGGCCACAGTGGCAAGAAAACCCGGGGGGTAGGTTGCTGAAAAAGAGTTGGGGTGTTTCTTAGCAGTTTTATAGGCTGTTTTGTTACGTGCCATTTCAGTCTTTCCCTGGTTTACAAATGGGGCCGGTGCTTTAATGTGGGAAGGTGTGTAGGACCAGGACAGGGTCTCAGGGTAGCCGGGGATTGCAGAGGGAAGAGGCAACACTGACGATGCTGAGCGAAGTGGCGTTGGTAGACTGGGAGGCACAGGTGATGGCACAGACAGTGAGAATGTCAGTAGACTGTCAGAGCTGGCCGTACTGTGTCTGGGCAAGGTTGGTGCTGGTGGTGCTTGGGGGGTTGGTGCTGGTGGTGCTTGGGGGCCACCGCTCAGAGAATTTGGGGATAAGCAAGCCAGGCGAGCGTCCCTGGGTTTCACCCCCCTCCTAGGTCTCACAGCGCCCCGATGTGCCTTGGTTTTCTGATGGAACTCCCTGACTAAGTCCGGTGCAAAGACACCTGTAGCTGGTTCCCAGGTGTTGTCAGCATGTGGGTAGTTTCTCCACTTGATTAGGTATTGGTGTTCGCGCTTACTGCCCCAATAGCGCTCTCCCATGATGCACTCAACTTCCCATTCTGGTGCTCCTTCAATGATTTCTGGTGGGGGGCATGTATAATTGGGCCCATGAGCGTTTGTTTCTTGGTAAGGCGTCAAAAGATCGACGTGAAACACATTATGAATCATCCATGATGGTGGCAACTCGAGTTGGTAAGCGACTGGGGAGATGACTGATGTGATTTTGAATGGACCAAAGCGTTTGGGCGCTAGCTTAGTACTGGGGTAGTAGGTTTTGATGTGGCGTCCTTCTAGCCAGACCTTTTGATCCTTTTGAAACTGAGGTGTTATTGTCTTTGGTGGCGCGTTTAGGAGTGCTTGTGCTCGTTTCCTTGCGTTGGTGATGTGTGTGAGGCGGTCTTGCACTGCTGGCGGGTCTGTGGGGTCGTTGTCTATGGTACACTGAGGTTGGTAGCCGAAGAGGAGCTCATGTGCAGTGAGTTTGGTGCAGTCGTGTGGCCAGGAGTTGAACACAAACTCCGCCATGGGAAGGTAGTAAGCCCACTGGTCCTGTTGGTCTGGAACCCAGAGGCGCAGGTACTGCTCTACTTGTTGATTGGCACATTCACTTTGGCCATCTGTCCTGGGGTGGAATGCAGTGCTGATGTTCTGCTTAGCGTGTACACTCTTTGTCAGTGCGTGCGCAAAATGCGATGTGAATCTAGGGTTGCGATCTGAAATGATGCGCCTTGGCAGCCCAAACCAGGGCACGATGTGACGGAAGTACAAGGTGGCCACCCCTTCGCCTGTGATGGTGGTAGAGCAGGGGAGGAAGCGTGCTGCCTTGGAGCAGCCTTGGTCGACAATGGTGAGGATGGCATTGTGCCCTGCGGAAAGGGGGAGGTCTGTGATCAAATCCATGGACACACTCTGGAAGGGTCCCTCTTCAGCAGGAACATCGATGGGGAATAACGCTGCCCTGGGTTGTGTAGTGCGTGCCTTGGTTTCTTGACACTTGGCGCATCCTTGTACGTATTCTTTGGTGAATCGCTCAAGTTCTTTCCCTCCTTCGTAGTGTCTGCACAATAGTGCGAGCGTGTTCTTCACTCCTGGGTGTCCGGCAAGTGGGTGGTCATGGTAGCATTGGAGGATCTGTCTTCGTGCCTCCAGTCCTGATGGGAATGCAGTGAATTGAAGTGTCGCGACACGTTCTGGGGGGAATAGGGTGATATTCTCATTGTCATGCTCTCCTTTATCTCCTGGGGGGTGTGAAAGGAAGTCTGCAGGGACATGTTGTTTGCCTGGGATGTGCACGAGTTTGAAGTCATATTCCTGGAGCTCTGGTGACCATCTAGCTTGGCGGCGGTTGAGGTTTTGTGGGTGTAGGAAGTACTGTAGGTTGCAATGGTCCGTGCGGATGACAACTTTGTGTTCACTACTTGCGAGGTATGCCTTCCAGGTGCGCAGGGCGTCCAATATTGCGAAGGCTTCTCTATCTGCAACATCCCAGTTGCATTGAGTGGCGTCAAAGGTTTTGGAGTGGAATGTGATGGGGTGGAGGTGGTTTTGTTCATCCAGTTGTTGCAGAACCGTGCCAAGTGCATGCTGGGATGCGTCTGTGTCTACATAGAATTGTTTGCTGAAATCTGGTTGCCGTAGTACTGGTGCAGAGGCCACACTCTCCTTGAGGGTGTCAAAGGCGGCCTGTCGCTCTTCTGTCCATTCCCAGGGAGTGTCCTTGTGCGTGAGTTCATTCATGGGGCGTGCCTTTTCGCTAAACTTGGGGATCCATCGGCGATAGAAGAGGCAAAATCCAATGAATGCACGCACATCGTGTACACACTTGGGGACTGGCCATTCTAGGATTGCTTTGACTTTGATGGGATCCATGCGAAGGTGGTCTTTCTCAAGTATAATACCGAGGTATTCCACTGTTGTGACTTCAAAGAGGCATTTGGCTGGCCATAGATAAAGGTCGTGTTGGAGAAGAACTTCCAAAACTTGGGTGGTGATGCGTTGATGTAGTGTATAGTCCAATGGTGTGTGTACAAGGATGTCATCCATATATACTGTGACATATCCACCATCGATGAGTTCCTTGAAGATCTGATTCATCATGGTCTGGAATGTCGCTGGGGAGTTGGTGAGGCTGAAGAACATGACCATTGGTTTGAATAGTCTGAGGTTCGTCTTGAATGCCGCCTTCCACTGGTCCCCTTCGCGTATGCGGATGTTGTTGTAGCCCCATCTAATGTCCATCTTGGTAAAAAGCGCGTGCCCTCTCACCCTGTCAATGAGTTCTGGGATGAGGGGGAGTGGGTAGCGGTTGCGGACAGTAACAGCATTGAGCTTCCGATAGTCAATAACCAGGCGTAGTTCCCCATTCTTCTTTTTGACAAAGAAGACCGGGAACGTGTATTCTGACTTTGATGGTTTGATAAGGCCTTGCGATTCATTCTCTTTGGTCCATTGGTGCAGGAATACTTGTTCCTTGGGGTTAAGCGGGTATATTTTACAGTCAAAGTTTGTAGGCGCGTCTGGTTTGAGGTCGATAGCATGATCCCATGGGCGTGAACCTGGGAAGCGTTGGGCTGCTTGTTCACTGAACACTTTGCGGAAGCGGTGGTAGTGTGCGGGTACTATTTGGTCCCATGTTCGCGTTTCTGTGGACTGGGCTTCTTTGGCAATGCGTTGTGAAACAGTAGTCTTGCATAGTCGTACAATGAGCTCGTCTCCTGGCTCTAAGAGTGGCGGACGTGATGGGATTTCAGTGTGGAAGCCAGTGACGTGTACAGGAAATGTGGGTTCTATGAGGGATGCTTCTGGCGTGTGTATAATGACTTCTGCATCCAGCGTGCCTTTGGCCCAGTCTATGCGCGGGTTAGTGGCAGCGAGCCAGGGGTATCCGAGGATTAGATCATCCCCTCCCAGTTCTGCGACATAGAAGCGGTGAACGTGGCTGTCCTTCCCAGTGAAGACCTCTAGTTCTGTGAACCTGGTGAGCTCCCCAATACTGTTCTTGCTTCCATCTGCGTTGCGTAGCTTCCTTGGGCGTCTGAGGGGGAGTGTGGTGAGTCTGTGTTGTTTAATGAATGCTGGGCTGACGAAATTTTCTGTTGCTCCACTGTCTAGAAAGGCAGGGAGTGCGGCCTTGACTGTCGATGTGTGTAACTGAGCTGGGATACGCATAGATTTGATTCTTGGTAGGTACACATCGCGACAAAACATGGCCCGAATACTGGCTGACGTATTCAGGCGTTTGGAAAACCCTGATTCTCCCACATCTGTCCCATCCTGTTATAATCTTCATCATTGAGAGCAGCCATCGCTTTGAGAATGGCATCTGGGGTGGCCAGGCCAGCAGGTGTGGGGATGGCGATGATTTCCTCCTCCTCTGCATATTCCTGTGCTTCTGGTATCTCCTGGGCTTTGGCAGCGCGTGCATGCCCCTGCTTGCGCCTCCTAACAGGGCATGCATTCACGAGGTGGCCTTGTTTTTCGCATTCATAACAGCAGCCCTCTTTGCGGAGGCGGGCCTTCTTTTTGTCACTGATAGTGGCCCTGATGCGGTTGACCTCCATGGGGACTGGTCCCGTCTGACTGGGGCGGAAGGGTGCCTGCTGGCGAGGTGCATACTGCTGCTGGGGGCAGACGCCACGCTGCTGAAAGATGAAGGGGCGGCGCACCGGCATTACTGGAGGGTGTTGCTGTTTCTGTTGCTCCAGGATGCCTTGTGCGATTTGGTGATGGAGATAATTGGTGCGCGCAGAGTTCTTCCACTCCTCCCAAGTCCCAGGAGTCGGCCTTTCGCTGAGGCACACCCGCAACAACCCTTGGGGGAGGCCCTTCCAGAAGTACCATGCAAGGGCAGGATTGTCAAGGGCGATGCCTCCTCTTTCTGCGAGCTCCTCAAACTGGACGATGTAGTCGTCGACTCCCTTGGTGGGGTCCATCCTGAGGGTCAGGAGGTCGCGCTGTGCCTTCTGAGGGGCAGTGACGTCGCTGTAATCGAGGAGGAACCTCTCTTTGAATGATTCCCAAGGGTCATTGTCCAGGATCTGCCCTCTGGAGACCTGCTGGAGCCATTTGAGGCGTTGGCATGCCCAGCCATCAACCTTTGGTCCTTTAATGAGGGTGAGGGCGTGCGATACTCGGTTATCTCCTTGGGCAATGGCTGCTGAGAAGCGATTGAGGAAGTGATAATTCTCCAATTCCAGCATGAACTGTTGTGCCCAGTCGCGCTCCCCTGTGTATATAGCTGGGGGTTGTCCTACAAGCTTCGCATCTGCGTTCTGAGGGGCTGGGGCAGCCAGGTTGAATCCTGGGAAGCCAGGGAGCCCAGGTGGTCCTCCTCCTCCGGCTGGTCCTCCTCCTCCGGGCGGGAGGGGTTCTGCGGGCGCTGAGGGGTTGATTCTAGTGATATTGGCGTATGATAGGGTGCTGGCGAAGCGGGCTGGTGCCATGGTAATAGTCTGTGTAGACATAACTTGTGTTGGCGGTTCTTCTTCAATCGGGCTTGGGTCTCTGACTCGTTGCATTTCTACACCAAAGAGTGCTTCTCTAACTTCGCTGGTGAAGGCGGTTGTGTCGTCTCTTAAGTCTCCTAGTTCCTGTGGCTCTCCTAATACAGGGAATCGATGTCTTGCTTCAGCATAGGCGTAGTGTTGCTTCTTGTTGCTATCGTATGCGATTTCGTACCACTGGCCTGCTACGTGATGCACAGGGTATGCTCCGACTTTGGACCTATTGGGGAGGATGCTGAGGAAGTAGTGTCCTGTCCACGGGATTGTTCCTTCAAAGTGCGTGAATTCTGTTCCTTCGTGGAAGAATATGACTCGCCTGTCGTCTGCTCGGTCGTCTTCGGGGCAGAGGGCAAGCGTAAACGGCTTGAACCTCGGATCAACTGGGGATGCCACGATGATTTCTCGCTTGGGGAGGCTGGGGAACTCCGATGTACTGGCTAGGCTCGGTAGCTCGAGGGGTCCAACGTGGACTGATAAGTCTGTTCTAATGTCACGCCCACGGTCTGGGCGTACCTCCACTGGCGATGGAGGGGGCATAGGCGACGATGGGGACTGAGGACGCGAGAGTGGCAAGAGGTCTGTGTACCTCTCCCTGGCTGGAGTACTCTTGTGACGTCTGATACTAAGTCCCTTCCCCTTCTTAAGCATCAAGCGTTGACACTTCTAAGGGCGCGAAGTCTGGCAATCAGCCAGAGGAGCGGTGGTTCACAAGAGAGGACGCAAGACCGTTCACTTGGTTTAGATTACAAGAGAACAGACTTAAGGTCTGTTCTAAGCAAAGCGACGCGATATAAGTACAAGTGGTGTGAGTCACAGCAAGTCATAGCGAGTCATAGTGCCCCTAGGACACTACTAAGCAGTCCAAGTCATCGTGAGTCATTGTATAGTAAATGAGTCAGGAAAGCGTGAGCCAATAAGGTGTCGAGGTGGCGCATGCGCAGAGGCGTGCAAATGTAGCACTAGTGGCTGCACGCTGGTCCAGGCGGTCCGTCAGACCGGGTGGTAAGTAATGGTACAGTAGGGAGACACGAGAGCGGAGTCACGGGCCGTAGGGGTCCGGCAGTCCATAGAGTCAGGCAGAGAGTCGAAGCACGAAGCAATAGGCATATGTAAAAGTAAAAATGAAGCGTACAAGTCCACCAAGCGTAACACCCGATCCATTTCCTTGTGCAGGTGCTGGCTGTGCCATTGCTGCAGGTGGTGGTGGTGGTGGTGGTGGTTGTCACGCATTGGCCGTTGGGCCAGGGGAATCAAATTTTCATTTACATTTTACTTACGATCCATCCCCCATCGCCTGCGTCACAAGACGCGCCCCTTCCTACCCAGAGGCACTGCCAGAATGGGTGGGGGCGTGATGTGGCATGATGATGGGTCACATCGGACTCCACATACCCCCGCTTTCCCCATGGCTCAAGGACTGCGCACGCTTACTGTACCTTACAAATCACTGTACCATTACGACTCGACCCACTTCGTCTGGCTGATGAAGGTGGGTCTTATGACACACTCTACTTATGGAACGGACCATATAAGTAGTAGTGCAAGCTTGGTAGACAAACCCCAAGCTTCGACTTGATTTCACCTAATACAGCTATTCGTCTCCTCCTCTCCTTAAAGGTGACTTGGGATCTCTTGATCTTATCTAAGTCTCATCTCTTCTCCCTCAAACTTCGTGCAAGTGTAGCCAAGTCGACTTGGACTTCAATCCAGTACGAGCTTAGTCAGTGTCACTTGAAACTCGAAGTCTCATCCAGACTCAAGGCCTGGCTGAGCCTTAACACAAGTTGAAGCTTTCCAAGCCATCGTGGCGGAACCCAGACTAAGCTACTCGATCCTCCTCACAAGCCAAGTACAAAGACTGCGAGACGCTGCGAGCCGAAGAGTTGAACAGAAACGAGCACTCATACATGGAGTGGTCACCTTGATCCAAAACGCGAACACCGAAGAGCAAGCAAGGTTCTTCGAATTCTGCTTGAATAGCCTCATACGTGCTATTGAGGAAGAGAAAGACC
>QLOZ01000797.1:18603-31796 GCA_003314065.1 Lactarius sp. MG50
GGTTTTGGCTTAAATTTTTTCCCACGGTCCCTGGAAGGTCAAGTTTTGGACGAAATTCTTAGTTGAGGAGTGAAACTGATAGAGAATTGATTGAGCTATATCTCCACCAAATCGGTTGAGATTTGGTGGAGATATAGCTCAATCAATTCTCTATCATTTTCACTCCTCAACTAAGAATTTTGTCGAAAACCTGACCTTCCAGGGACCGTGGGAAAAAAAACACCCCAAAACCCGTGTCATGCCCTAGCTATTTCAGACACCCTGCCTCTTCGACGCCACCTCCTGATAATCATCCTCCACCTCCTACGCTTTGAATACATCGAATTCCTCGACGACATCATTGTGTTTTGCAACCCTGGAAGAGAACCGCTGCACGCCTTGGTACCTGGACGAGACAGAATACCATTGTCCTGAAGTGTGCCGAGAATTAAGGAACAGAGCTCTCATCATTGCCAGAATCGTCCTCGTGCTAATACGATCCTTGGACGGAACGCCAAGCGACGACAACGACATAGAACTCGTCACACGGTTGCTTGAACTTGCCCTTGCTGTGCGGGCCTTGGAGAGACTCGCGGAACTTGACCTCGACGATGACTAAGCAAGCTGGAACGTACACAACGACCGCGTGACAGTGGTTTCCTGTTTGTGTTAACACGACTATCCAACACCGACTTATCCATCCTCGTTACTCTTGAAAGGAGTATACGCTCCCTACTAGCCGACCTCGCCATTGCGCGGGCCTTTGGCAATCACTTTGAAGAAGATTTGCTGATTGAAGAACTCGAGCGAGAAGTTGGACTTCAAGAAAGGCTCCTCAGCATCACAAGATGCAGCGAAAGACAGCGGGATGCGGCACCACTACATGGAGGCAGAGAAGCAGCACGACACCTAGCAGAAGAATTAACGGACGACACACACAAACTGAGGGAAATTATAACTGTCCCAGATGACGACCCTGCAGGTGCAATTCCTGAACGACAAGTGGGAAGTGATCCACCCCCGTACCGAAGGAGATCTCCCCGCGCACGTCGAGGGGGAAGCATTCTGGATCCCGTATGGAGATCCCCAACACAGCGCATACCACCTGGTGGACGACGCAGGGGCAGAACACCCCATTGAATTCATCAACGACGAGTGGTACCACTTACAGTGGGGAGCCACAGGGTACAGAACGAGGGCCAGTAACAAAGTGCGAGAAGGGTTGAGCAAACTAGGGTGGTGGAAAGAGACGGACGATCAGCACCCAGCAAAGAGAAAAGGGACAGACTTACACTCTCCGTGCGAGGGAGCCGCAATCAGAGATAGCAGCAGCAGTCAAGCAGATGTAGAAGAAAGCCCTGAGGAAATTAGTCCCACACTGGGGCGCGCACGAAGGGATTCGCCCATGCCCGGAGGGCTCTTGTTGGACCTGGAAGAAAGAATGCTGTCAGCCCAGACCCAAAGTATCGTCCAAATAGACCCAGGGGACTTTGGAGCCCCTTTACCCGAGTACGGACAGCTCCCTGCGATGACGAGCGCCGCTGGGAAGGAGGCTGCGTGCAGTCGGCCGAGCTCTCCACAGCCGATGATCGCACCTCAGGCGTTGGGAACTACTGTCGGCTTCAATCCCGCCTTCACAGGTGGAAGAGCAAAAGGGCCAAGTGCCAGCGCACGCACGACAGGAATAAACCCCATGTACATGCCACAGCGACCGTGGAGTGCCGGCGGCCGCATACATGGCCTCCTGGCCTCTCGTGGGGGAGCACCGGTGCACATCGGCGCCACGGTAATGGGAGGAGGCACAGGGCCGGCAGGGAGCAACGGCGGAGGGCTGAGGGGAAATCCTCCAACGGTATTCTCTGGAGATAGAACTAAAAGTGATCAATTCCTCAGAGAATTCCGAATCTACAAAATGACCAACCAGGAAAGCAATACCATGAAGGTGCCGCTGTATCGCCTTGGGTTGGCCTTGAGCCTCATCCGTGGGTCCCACGTCGATGATTGGGTAGAACGGATCCTAAACGACATGGACCGACGCATGGCAGGGCCTGGAGGTATAACGGCCAACAACAAACATCTGTGGAATGCCTTCAAAAGGGATTTCAGAGCAGCATTCACACAAACCAACAAGTGTGCCAATGCTCACCAGATGCTTCTCAACTGCAAGATGAAAGGGGATGATCTAGACACGTATGTGGCCGAGTTCGAGCACTGGTGCACATTGGCGGGATGGGGTGCAGACGATGTGGGCACCATAACGCAATTTCGCTGCGGACTGCACGACCCGCTGCACAAGGCGATCCTCGAAAAGGTTGTCCCATGACCACTTACCCTCCTGGGATGGCAGGATGCCGCGCGCACGCAGCACGAGCTGTGGGCCGAAGTGCGCGCCAGTCTGGGCAGCTTCCAAGGAAGCACGACATCCCCAAGTACCCAGCAATGGAAGCAAGCGCTGGGACGAACGCCCCAAGGAAAGTGGACCACACGGCAAGATGGGGGAGGATCCAAAGTAGTGCCCATGGACGTCGACGCCGTCCAGATCGACGCGCTCACACCGGACGAGCGGCAAAAGCTCCTGAGCGAGGGGAAGTGTTTCTTCTGCAGGAAACAAGGGCACGTCAGCAAGGTGTGCCCCAAGAAGAAAGAAAAAGAGAACGTACCACCGGCATGAGGGGACGCGTGCAAGAACCAAGGGATGACCGCGCACGCCACCCAGGTAGAGGAAGGAAAGGATCGGCAAGGGGAGATGGCTGAAGAAATCAAAGGAATGACTCAGGAAGAACGGGAAGGGTTGCTTGATAAACTCATCTTAGAGGGTTTTTAGAGGGTCCTAGCCACCCGGCCTGGGCTAGGACCGCGGATTCGCACATCATGTATCTGGGGGGACAAAATTCAATAGAGGTTCCCTTCACCTTTTCATGCGTGAGAGGAATGGCCGAAGAGAAAGCGCTGATAGACAGTGGCGCGACAGAGAATTTCTTGGACCACAGGATGGTCGCACGGCTCGGGATCGGCATGCATGACCTGTTGGAACCAAGAAGGGTCTTCAACGTTGATGGGACTGAGAATGAAGGAGGGACGCTCACCAAGTACTGCACCCTGAGGATCAGGATGGGAGCCAAAGAACATCTAGCCAAGTTCTTCATCACCAGCCTAGGGCACGACCGAGCCATTTTTGGCTTTCCCTGGCTGGAAACTTTTAATCCTCCAATCGATTGGGCTCAAAGGATCGTGCATGGGGCTAAAATCAAAGTAGAAACGGCCCTATTGAAGTGGGCAAGGCGGCGCACGATGGGGAGAATCTTGCAAGCAGCATGCGCGGAAGCTGCGTGGGAAGAAGGCGACAAGATCATCGCCCTCGTCACCCCACTATCCACGCACCACGTGCAAAGATGGGCAATAGAAGCCAACAAAAACAAACAGGAACAAATGCAGCTACTGTGGGAATATCGACGGCACGCGCGATTGTTTGACGAAACAGCGGCGCAACGATTCCCACCATCCCGGCCCGAGGATCACGTGATTCGGCTCAAACCGGGAGCACCCGACACCATTAACTGCAAGGTGTATCCTCTCACTCGCACAGAGCGCGCGGCGTCACAACAGTTTGTGGCGGTCAACAAGGAGCTAGGCAGAGTGAAAGACAGCAAATCGCCTTGGTCCACCTCCTTTTTTTACATCTATAAGAAGGACAGGACGCTGAGACCGATACAGGATTACCGAGAAGTCAACACGTGGACTGAGCGAGACGTCTACCCGCTGCCACAGATAGAACAGATACTGGAACAACTGGACGGGAAGTTCCTGTTTACTACACTGGACATCAGGGACGGGTACAACAACATCCGCTTGCGCCCAGAAGACCAGTGGAAGGCGGCTTTCAAAACACCAGACGGACTCTACCAGCCCACGGTCATGTTCTTTGGGATGACCAACGCACCTGCCACCTTCCAGCAGACCATGGACTGTGTCTTCAGGAAGGTCAAGAACAGGTACCCTGGAATGGTGTTCGCATACATGGATGACATTCTGATCGCCACGCCCAACGACGAAAAATTGCACTGTCAAATAGTGCACGATGTACTAGATACCATAGCCGTGGAAGACTTCTTCCTCAAGTTGAGCAAGTGCCAGTTCCACCAGCCAGCCGTAAACTACCTGGGCATTAGAGTGGAGGGGGGAATCATTCGGATCGATCCTACGAAACGTAATGGACTCAAAGACTGGCCTGAAACCTTACGCACGGTGCGTGAAGTACAAAGCACGCTGGGGGTCTACGGGTACCAACGCCCTTTCATCCCGGGGTATGCCGAGATCGTAAGGCCAATCCAGGCCCTAACAAAGAAAGGGGTACCATTTGTCTGGACCCCCAAATGTACAGAAGCCGTCCGCACGCTCAAAAGGATCGTCACCAGCGACCCTGTCCTCAAAAGGCCCAATTATGCAATCCCCTTTGTCCTGGAAGTGGATGCATCCCAATACTGCCTAGGAGCGATTCTGTACCAAAAGGACAAGAGAGGAAAATTACAGGCAGTAGGATATCATTCCAGGGCGCTCACTCAGACAGAGAGAGGTTACGACATCTATGATCGAGAATTGCTAGCGCTGATAGAAGGGCTGGAACACTGGCGACACGTACTCCAGGGTGCGGAACAAATCATGGAAGTCTATACCGATCATAAGAACCTTCAATATTACAGGCAACCCCAGAAAATCAACCGGCGAGTGGCGCGCTACATTCTGCAAATGGCAGAGTACCATTTTGTGTTGACACACAAACCTGGGGCCACCAACCGTGCTGACCATCTATCGCATTGGCCTGGGTTGAACGAGGGGGAACAGGACAATGAGCGGGTGGTGGTACTGCCAGATCACCTGTTCTGTCGAGCCCTAGCACTGGAGGATCTAGAAGAAGAGGTATACGCCGCCCAATGTGCAAGCGAACAGTTGATCGAGTGGAATAGGCAATACGCACTAACAGAGGATGCCGGGGGCTGGACCCTTGACGGGTGCCCCATAGTCCCTGAAGATATGAATCTGAGGCGCAAGGTGGTGCGCGCCCATCACGACCACGCCACCGCAGGACATCCAGGGATAGCCAAGACGATCAAGGCGGTAGTGCTCAATTACTGGTGGCCCAGAATGCAGAACTTCATCACCGCCTATGTGAAAGGGTGCGCCACCTGCCAAGCGACCAAGATGGGCACGATGAAGGCCAAAGCACCCCTTTTTCCCATCACACCGCAAGAAGGAGCGCTACCCTTCAGCACTATCGTGCTAGACCTTATCGTGGACCTCCCACCCTCTCAGGGATACGATTCCATACTAACGATCACCGACCATGATGTGACCAAGGTGGCGCTCTTCTTTCCCTGCAATATGACCATAGATGGACCTGGGATAGCAGCGCTATATGCCAAACATGTGTTCCCGCATTTTGGCGTTCCCCAGAAGGTGATCTCTGACAGGGACCCTCGTTTTACATCACATTTCACCAGAGGACTATGCGGGCTACTGGACATCTCACAGAACATTAGTAGCGCATACCATCCCCAGACAGATGGACAATCGGAACGCATGAACCAGTGGCTGGAACAGTACTTGCGCATATACTGCAACAGCCAACAGAATGACTGGTCCCAGTGGTTACCCTTGGCCCAGTACGTACACAACGCCTGGCCGAGCTCGACCACGGGCTTCACCCTGTTTCAACTGCTAATTGGGTTTACACCCACCATCAAAACATTGCCGAAAGGAGGAACGGAGGTCCCAGCAATCACGGAGCGTGCTGGTCACTTGAAACAACTCAGGGAGCGTGCCGAAGAAGCCATCAGACACGCCCAGCGCCTGATCTTACTGCGGAGCAGAAAGAAAGGGGGGACACGACCTTTCAAACCTTACGAAGTGGGGGACAGGGTGTGGCTTGAAGGGACTAACCTCAAACTGTACCACCCAACTGCCAAACTGGCCGCAAGGAGGTACGGCCCCTTCACAATCACCAAGGTCATATCGCCCGTGGTCTATCGATTAGCGCTCCCACCGCAATGGAAGATATTCAACACTTTCCACGCCTCTCTACTTTCGCCATATAAGGAGATGGAGGAACATGGGCGCAATTTCCCACAGCCACCACCAGAACTGATCGAGGGTGAAGAGCAGTATGAAGTTGAGGAAATCACGGCCTCAAGGCGACAGGGTCGCAAGAAGGAACTCCAATATAGGGTTCGTTGGAAAGGGTACTCCACCGCCGACGACACGTGGGAGCCTGTAGGCAACCTTCACGCTCCAGACCTTGTGAAGGAATTCCACAAGCGAAATCCCACGGCCGTCAGGACAACAGTACTTAAGGAGGCCCGGGCAGTGGAAGTAGGCCCATGTTGAACCCAGACAACACCCTCCAACTTTTCATCGCCTCTCCCACCAAAACCATCCACTCCATCCTCGATGGCATGGCGCAAAGTCTCCAAGTCTGGCACGACGACGACAACCCCTACATGACGGCGGCAATCCGGGCTGAGGCCCTCCGCCTGTATGAAGACGAAGCAGCCACCCGAGGCTTTGACGGCATCGGGGCGGTCTACGCCATCCCCTCTTACGAAGAATATGACCGCGCCTTCCCCGCGGTCCCCTCCATTGCCAGCGAACACGCTGGCAGTGCCGGCCCCTTGGCCGCGTTGGAGTGGGACGACCCGTGGAGCCAGCAGGCTACTGCGGGGACAACCGAAGGCGGTGAGCGAACCCCCCCCCTGTGGAGTGACGGAGGATGCGCCGGTCCTCATAATACAGACAACCGTGAGTCCTTTTGGGACTCTGATGAACAGCACGGCGGGCCGTAATGGCCCGGATGGAGGATTGGGTCCCGGCCCACTGGGATTGGGCGGAGCGGATGGCGCATGTGGGACAGCGCGCCTAAGGGGAGGGGTGGTGTCACGCATCGGCCATTGGGCCAGGGGAATCAAATTTTCATTTACATTTTACTTACGATCCATCCCCCATCGCCTGCGTCACAAGACGCGCCCCTTCCTACCCAGAGGCACTGCCAGAACAGGTGGGGGCGTGATGTGACGTGACGATGGGTCACATCAGACTCCACATACCCCCGCTTTCCCCATGGCTCAAGGACTGCGCACGCTTACTGTACCTTACAAATCACTGTACCATTATGACTCGACCCACTTCGTCTGGCTGATGAAGGTGGGTCTTATGACACACTCTACTTATGGAACAGACCATATAAGTAGTAGTGCAAGCTTGGTAGACAAACCCCAAGCTTCGACTTGATTTCACCTAATACAGCTATTCGTCTCCTCCTCTCCTTAAAGGTGACTTGGGATCTCTTGATCTTATCTAAGTCTCATCTCTTCTCCCTCAAACTTCGTGCAAGCGTAGCCAAGTCAACTTGGACTTCAATCCAGTACGAGCTTAGTCAGCGTCACTTGAAACTCGAAGTCTCATCCAGACTCAAGGCCCGGCTGAGCCTTAACAGTGGTTGTGGTGGCTGTGGTTGGGCAAGGATAGCTGGGGCTGGTGTTGGTTGGGTTGCTGCTGCAGCGATACTTAGGAGTTGGGGCGTTTCTTGTGTTTCTGGTTGCAAGGGGTGGGTACCTTGAAGGGTAGCAAGGTGTTGCAATCCCTGACTTAGGAATTCCTCATGTGGGGTAACAGAACGGGTTGGGGCTTCAGTGACTGATTCGATGCTTTGCAGGAGACTAGTGCCGGTGGGGGCTTGTTCAATCGCGGTGTCTGGTGGTGGTGGTGGTATGTGGGATGGTCCCGCGGTTGGTTGTTCTCTTCCTAGTCCTCCAAACCCTTCAGGTAATTCTCCTTGTCTTTCAACCCAATAGTGGTTGTCTCTCCACCGTAGTCCATACCACCGATTGTTGATGTATTCTACCGGAAGCTCCCTTAGTCCTCCATCTTCGTACTGGATCCAGTAACACCACCTATTGATGTTAAGATGTGTTGCCCTCCACTGGGCATTTCCTTTGATGTGTGGGGGAAGATTGTCGCTGTTTCGGGTCACTACTCATATGTCTCCGCTGAGTGGGAGTATGAGGTTTATTGCTGCCAGTTTTCAGTTTCCTTCAAAAACCCGTCTGAATTCTGTATCCACTGCGTTCTGAAGGATGGCTAATTCTGTCACTCGCTGCTCCAGGTATAGGTGGCGTAGGCTCTTTTGGGTATTGCAGGTGCGTGGGCAAAACCAGGCGTGTCTGTAGATGTGGCAATTCAATTCGAATTGTTGTACGTCTATGATCCCTTGTTGGACCAGTAGTCTACGCAGTTGGTTGGATCGGTCCAGGGTTGCTTGCTCGTTCAAGCTCTCGCACGGCTTTCCAGTATTCTGTGGCCAAGTCTTGGCAGATTTCCGTCAGTTGGGTAGCTTCTCTGTCCAACTGCTGGTGTAGTGAAGTCTTGTGTGTGGCGCAGGTGAGGTGGCAGTACACTTGGTGACCCAGGATGCGGTCCTCTAATTCTCGTCGCAGCCTGCTGAGCTGCTTCTTTTGTTCGTGAAAGTTGTTTACATGCTGCTGGAGGGTTTCAATATCCAGGGTGGGCGATCACCAATAACCGACAAGGTTTGATTAAGCTCGACTTGTGTTACAGCTTGACGGGCCATGGCACAGATAAGTGCGGATAGCACCGATAGTTGCGGAGTCACGCGTGACTCAAATCGCGAGCTAGACCTTTGCGGCAGGTCTAGATGGGCTCTAGAGATGAAGGCGCGTCGTGCGGGCGTAGGCAGAAAAGGCAACAACGTCAATTGCAAGTCAAGTCGAGCTTAGGGCTCGATGCTACCAGGAGGCGGTCTTTTATGCGTATCTCAGTGGAAAGGTACAGAAGGCGATGGAAGGTAATGATGTCAGTGGTACGAACAGCTGATCCATCGCTAGAAGAGTCTGGAGAACAGGTCTGGAGGCCAAGGTAAGTACACAAGAAGGAGGGAGGGGCTCAGGCGTCATCATCGTTATCGTACAGAGACACACATCATAGATCACAGGGGCACACGTCATAGGTCACATGGGGTGGAGAAAAAGAGTCTAAGCTTGAAATCGTAACACTGTGTGACAAAGCAACTTCCTTTTCCTCTCTTCTCTATCACCGCTCTGGCTTAGTAAGCCATATTGAAGCTTGGCGACATGTGCTATAACATGTGCAATGTCACACAGAAGGCCCCTTAATGAAGGACCTACTGGAACCAAGTACTTGGGCATCTCGGCCTTGGGCACCTCGGCCTTACTTCATTCCAACAAGATACACATGACTATTCCCAGGGTCATGTGCCAAGTCAAGTCGACTTAGATCACGTGCAACAGCCACTTGATCACATGACATGAATGCGAGCTTGCTTTGAGCCACGGTCCATCATAACCGTGACACAGCTCACTTGTGGCACTCCTATTTTCAAGGCAGTCGGCCCCATGCCTTCATTGCATTCATGATTTGGCTTGCATTAGGTCAGTTAAGAGTATATATATTCAATTTAACCATCAGCAAACATGGTACGAGAGGTAAAAGGTTATTCACCTCTCATGGTTGCCCAAAAAAGCTTCTCAGTGCTGCACGTTACCTTGAAAGACAGGTGTGCGAGTGCAAGAAGCCTATCCAGCCACATGCGGAGCTTTGACCCCGGAGGAAGTTCAAAGTCACGATAATGCCTCAGGACATTGCTGGCCTGGAATAACCCTGTTGATTATGTTGCAGAATGTGAGAGAAAGAAGGCCTCAAGATAGATTGCCCACTACACGTATATGGCCCCTGCCATCACATCCGCCCAGTTCAATTCTCCGCCTTTACACCACAGACCGGAACCTGCCCCACCCCTCATCAAAATGTCACACTCACCGCACCCAAGAACATATGTGGGCTGTCCAAGCAAAGCAGAGTACTCCTTGTCAGTTGACTGGTCCTGCCCCTGCAAAAAAACGATAGAATGCAGGGACAAGCGTGCGAGAGACGTGGTCCGCTTGTAGACCCACGAGCCTGAGCACGCATGCGTACGGATCCGCATGTGGTGGGGCTCTTCTTGTTGTGTTACCCGCCAGGCTGTTTTATGCAGTAAGCAGGGAGGGCAAGCGAGTTGGTGGTGATGGTGATGATCGTGTACTCCTCTAGATACTCAAGAATGAGTCTGAGAATGAGCCTGAATGACTGCTTTCGTTGAGGCCACACCGATATAGCTTATAGGGGTGATCACAGCAGCGTTTTCGAGGCCATTTACAGGTCATTTTAGCTTTCATATTGACTCCTGTTTTGAGTTCTCGTCCTCGAAAACAGCTTCAACTTTGATAGTGTTTTCAACTCGGTTTTCGAACGGCACGACGGCGCATCACTAAAAAAGTCAAAGTCTCATGAAGCCTCCCAGTGCTCATGCATCTGACTAATCTCACAGAGACTCACATGGCGTTGTGAGCCATTGTGCCCTGAGGTAAATTATGCACCAGATTATATCCACCTTGCGAGTTCAGTGTAAGAATGTAATGTACTTGTGAGTTCTACATCAGCTAAGAACCAATTCACACTTTCGCGTGAGTTATTGTCCCGTCATATTTAGTATTTGTGAGGTCAGTAGGAGAACGCAATTCACTTGTTAGCCGGTGTGAGCTCAATGCTAGCTCAAAATGGTCTCATGCTTGTCTGTGAGTAGATGTCTTAGGCATTTATCACACTTGTGAACGTGTTGTGGGGTCATCACTAAAAAAGTCAAAGTCTTGCAAGGCCTCCCAGTGCTCATGCATCTGACTAATCTCACAGAGACTCACATGGCGTTGTGAGCCATTGTGCCCTGATGTTACGATCTTACCCACTATACCCATCCTTTTGACTCCTGCCCTATGACCGCTTCGAACCCTCGACTCGTTTATGCTACGGACTCATGTGATCAGATTCAGCATCTCATTCTCGCGCCTCATTACCTATATAAGACTGCCTAGAGTAGCTTGTATCCCCTAGGCTTGTTCTCTTTGTACCAATACTGAGTTCCGCTCTGGCCTGCAGTGGCTAACCGGCTTTCCCTCTCATCTTGTGAACCCTCAGATCCTCAGGCCGATTGCCTGGCTTTGACCTTCCCCTGTGAACCCTTGTCACTGGGTTGCATGCCTAAGGGGACCGCCACTGCGTCTAGTCTCAAGCCCGAGACTCGCAGTGTCTGAGTCGCGACCTGACTCAGTGATAGACCGATACGATATGCCCAGGACTCAGGTGTAACATTAGAACAAGCCTATCGAATCCCCGAACGATTGACACTACAGGGCAAACTTGAAAGCCCTAGAGACATCGACACACCCCACACCGATTGCCTAATCGCGAGAGATCCGACCGACCGAAAATCACATGACTACCATCGATCGAAAGATACAAATCACCCGATCTCAGATCCAGAAGCTCTTATCAATCGCTCCACGACATCGACCGATAAACCGAAAATAGCGACGGGAGTACTCCCTACCATTAACGACAGCATGCACACGCCACAAGCCCCTGTGGCGATATTCCCACCAGGGTATGGACCCCCGGGACCAAACCCACCGAATGCACCCCAGAACGTTCTCTTAGCACCCCAGCTGCAAGATTATGATCTATGACTGGAGGGTCGAGAACCATCCATCTTCAGTGGCAATCGCACAACCACTGACGCCTTCATTCACGAACTGAAGCTCTACCAGTACCTGAATGGAGAACACCCGATTATCGTCAACGAAGCGACCCGAATCGCGCATGCCCTAACTTACGTCCAGGGCCCAGCTATCGCAGAATGGAAACGAGCCCAAGAAGAACGGCTCATGACCAGCCCTAATCCTGACTGGGATACCTTCGAGAACCAGTTTACACAGGACTGGACCGACACCAACGAACCCTACTGCGCAGCAGTGCAACTCGACAACCTCACTATGACCCGAGACGACATCGATGAGTACATCACGCACTTTGCAGAGCTCGCTTGCAAAGCACTGTACCAAGAAGATGACCCAGCAGTACTCGAGAAGTTCAAAAGGGGACTAACCTTGCGACTCCTCGAGGCCTGCGTGAACTACAACAAACCACAGACATGGGACGACTGGAAATTGTCCAGCCAACGACGACAGGCCATTATCACGGCCCTCAAGCCACACAAACAAGCACTATGGGAAGAGTGCCATCCCCGCATTCCATCACCACCCATCGACACCCCACCGCTCACATGCGCGACAACACCAGAACCCAAACCGATGCAGATCGACTGCATCGCACCCCACAAGGATCGACAACGCACACAAGGAAGGTGTTTCCTGTGTAACGAACAGGGGCATATACAGCGACACTGCCCGGAGAAGATCACAGAGACCCCCGCACGTCTCGCAGCCTCGTACTTCAGGACTAAGTCCAGAAAGACTAAGACAATGAGAATGGAACTCCTGGCGTATATTAGAGGGCTTAATGACGAAGAACATCACGCCCTCTGCACAGCAGCCAAATTCAACCAAGACGTATTCCTCCCCCGTTTAAACTCGATGCGTATAGCAGTATCATTCCACACTGCACAAAAGAAAGCCGACCTCGTCGCCTTTCTCAATTGTGGAGCCACGGAGTGCTTTGTGAGCCAGGAGTTCATCGAGAAGCACAACTTGGGGAAGAGACTCCTCCAAATCCCAAAACGACTAAAGAACGCCGACGGCTCTCCCAACTCGGGAGGCGACATCACCCACTACACCGACTTGGAAGTAATGACCGGTCAAACACCACACGTCCTCCGGTTTTACATAGCAAACATGGATGGGGACCATGTAGTCCTGGGCTATCCCTGGTTCGCCGCGGCCAACCCCCTACCCGACTGGAAGAACGCTACCCTGCCCACCAGCGTGGTGTTACAAACGATAGGCGCCGCATCAGAGACATCGAGCTCATCCACCAGAGTGGTTGGCATGTCCACAGCCGAAGTCCACAACGAGCCCTTCTGGGAGGAAGGGGACCAGCTGTTCGTCCGTGTTGCCAAAACTACAGTGGCACAACAGTTAGCAGAACAAGCAGTGGACAAGACGGTACAAAGATGGGACGAGATTGTTCCTCCACAGTACCACAGACACTCCCGCGTCTTCAGTGAAGAAGCGTCACAAAGGTTCCCAGGTCCTCGGCCCTGGGACCACGCGATCGAGCTGAAGCCAGATGCCCCACAGACACTAGACTGCAAGGTCTACCCCCTCACACCGACAGAAGTAGGGCGTGACACGGGTTCG
>QLOZ01000802.1:2697-12772 GCA_003314065.1 Lactarius sp. MG50
GCTTTTCGCCTGGTAAATGCAGAGTTGCTTTCGCCCTCTATTACATAGCTACAACTAAGTAAGAGTCTCCTTTAAGATCCACTGCACACCTGCTAGCTGCGCACTAGTTGCTGCGCTACAGCAATGTCCATATAACATGTAGCATTCATGCAACTGTTCGCTTACTATATCATCCAGTCCCAATTCAAGTTGAGCCTGCAGCGGTGGAGGTTTCTCAAGAATCGCAAAACAAAGGTAAGTCACGGCCATTCAAAAGTGGCGGCTCACTGAATGCTATCCAGCTATTGAGGCTTCCTGGAATGCAGAGTTTGTCGATCAGTCTCCACTCCAGGGCCTAATTGAGCACATTAAAAAACAACTGGTCAATGTCAAGGTATACGCGCGCTACTGCTCAATTGTCCAGTCATCTGGGATGGGCAAGTCGCGCTTGCTAGATGAACTCTCTAAAAAATATTTTATGATCCCGATCAATTTGCACGCTGCAAAGGCTAATGGTTTGTCTTATCACTGTTACCTTCAAGGCCTGCTAAACCTGTCTTATAGGCTTCCCCTCCCCCGACAATGCAGTTTGCGACTTCCTCACGGAGCATAGTCATGTAGATGCTTCATCTCAAGTGGGAAGCTTCCTACTTGTGCTTTTTGAAGAGACCACCAAGACTGTTGAGGGAATGGGCAGGAATATATCTACCCGGATTATAGAGTTCTGTGACTTCATGTCGAGGAATCAGAAGATGGATGTGGCTGGGGAAGATAGGTGTAAGTTCTATTCAGGCGTCGTCAAGCGGGCTCGAGAGGTACGCTTGGATTTTGTTCCTTTCAATCTCTTACTCATTGTTTTCAAAGTTGTCTGAATCCAATCCTCCAGATGACAAGCAACTATTGGAAGGATTGAACAACCTTTGAACAGCACTCTATGCTGGCAGTAGACCACAAAAGTTGTTAAAAGAACACCACATCTGCGCTAGTGATTCTGAAGACATATTCATAGACATCCTCATTGCATTCGACGAGGCTCAGATGCTAGCAACAACCATTGATGCTTCAAATGAATCTCGTTTTGTTGTAGTTTGCCAGAAACTTCTTTCGCTCTCATCATACCCCCTCTTTATGTTCTTCCTTGCCACCGCTGGCAAGATTACCCAATTTGCTCGGCCGCATGGGCATGACTCTTCAACTTGTATCAATACTGGTGAACTCTTAACACCTCCCCCATACATTTACCTTGGCTTTGATCAATTGATGCAATGTCACACCCACGGTCTGGGCGTACCTCCACTGGCGATGGAGGGGGCGTAGGCGACGATGGGGACTGAGGATGCGAGAGCGGCAAGAGGTCTGCGTACCTCTCCCTGGCTGGAGTACTCTTGTGACGTCTGATACTAAGTCCCTTCCCCTTCTTAAGCATCAAGCGTTGATACTTCTAAGGGCGCGAAGTCTGGCAATCAGCCAGAGGAGCGATGGTTCACAAGAGAGGACGCAAGACCGTTCACTTGGTTTAGATTACAAGAGAACAGACTTAAGGTCTGCTCTAAGCGTACTACGCGATATAAGTACAAGTGAGTCATGAGTCACAGTGAGTCATAGCGAGTCATAGTGTCCCTAGGACACTACTAAGCAGTCCGAGTCATCAGGAGTCATGGTACAGTAAGTGAGTCATAAAAGCGTGAGCCAATAAGACGTCTAGGCAGCGCATGCGCAGAGGCGTGCAAATGTAGCACTAGTGGCTGTGTGCCGGTCCAGGCGGTCCGTCAGACCAAGTGGTAAGTAATGGTACAGTAGTGAGACGCGAGAGCAGAACCACGGGCCGTAGGGGCCCAGCAGTCCATAGAGTCAAGTAGCTAGTCGCACCCCGCCTCCTTGCGGACAACAAGAAAGGAGGATGCGACTGTCAATCGAAGCGCGGAGTGGCAGGCATATAGTAAAAGTAAAAATGAAGCGTACAAGTCCATAGAGCGTGACATGCAAGGTCACAAGGTTTTTGACCAATGGAAAACCCTTGACAATGTCACCTCTTTGGAGTGCGCTGCTCACATGGGAAGGCCATTGTAAGCTGCATCTTGTTGTCTTCCACATATTCTCATATTTTTCAAGGTGGGGTACACATTATGACCATGGGAACAACGAAGTCTGCCGGACCCTAGTTGATTTTGCTGGGGAGAAGCTGTTGTGTTCAAGCTTGAAACCTGAAAGTCTTTCACATGCCCAGATATACGCCCTTTTGTCGCAGCGCTTAGCACTCAATACCAACACGACACAGTATCTCTACTATTTGGAAAACCCCTTCAACGCCATGCAAGTAATGCATGAACAGATAGAAAGCCACATGCACATCTGCGTGGCAATCAAAGATGGAATTGAATCTCTGCATGGTATTGCTTCCTCTGAACCTATCCTTTCAGAGGCGGCTTCTCGCATCATGACAACCGACGCCTTCTCTCTACCCTTTTGCTGGTCTTGAGCGGGTATTACATCAATCAGGGAGAACATGGAGAGCTAATAGTGGCGTCCTTCTTCACCTGGGCCCATGACCAAGTGGTCAAGAACAACCCCCCTCTTCCCGCAGGATGGCTTTGCCCATATTTTTTGGTCAATGAGCTCTTCCGACATTTATTGTCCAAATCGATGTACACACGAATGCTTGACAACAAGCCATCACTTTGTCACACCAAGGACAAGCCAAAGCCATTTGGTGAGGTATTTAAGAACGCAATGATGCATTTTAATCACCTCATCAAACCGCAAGAGAAAAGACCCTGGCACGTCCGTATCTCCTGCATTTCATGGCACATGGTGTGGTGGCTTTGGGCACTAACTGTCAACCAGGCTTCAATGCAGTATACCCATACTTGTACGGTGGTAAAGACCTCGATATCAACAAGGTCGGCTTCATAATTGTCCAAGTGAAGAACGACTCGACCTGCTATAGCAACTCAGCCCTCAATGAGCTGTTCTCGAAGATGGACCCATTCTCCTCTGGCTTGATCAACAATAAAGACAAAGAAAACAGACGATTCCCCATTCCAATCATTTGCGTCGTCTTCTTGCTCTCTGGCAATGGTAACTCCTTCAAGCAGCATATGAGCCCAGGAGCAAGCCACAGGAGGCCTCTCTTCACATCCTACGACTATGTATGCTCAGGGGTCGATGAAAATATCCTTGGTCCGACAAGAGAATGGGTCTCGCAGTGGCAAGTGTTGGTAAATAAATGGGATGATTGGAGTTCCTTCTATGACGTGGAGGTACCTGGTGTACTTCATTCCCAACTTCCTGGGAGCGCAAGTCACGATGAACACTATACATCCTGGTCAAGTGGAGTCTCTCTATTTGAGCGTTGTCGTTAACTGTACATGTACCACTGATTTTGCATGGTATGTACTATGTATGTCTCAATTCCTCGTAGTGCGGTAGATACAAGGGTCAGTTTTCAAATTTGCCTGACTCTTGGACAGCCTTCATTGTTGGTCACCAACGGCGCTGTCTGTGCTGCTTTGACTTCCACGGAATCCCTTGGAATGCTCCATTGTGATTGGCTCACAGAAATTACCACAAGTTACCGCATTACTGCAAGCTCATCCCGGTTGCTGTCAACGTGACTGTGACCATGGAAGATCCACTTGGGGGACTGTTGCATCGGCCCTCACACCAACACCAACATGGGCAGCGACAACAATGGCAGGGCCAACGGGCAACAATGGCTTGGGAGGCATTCGCCTCCCAAGCCGGCATGTTATACGAATGTGGACACCTACTGTATTATGCGTCAACGTGCCAGACCTGTCAACAAATGCACCATCCATGGCCAAAACCTATATATATATAACTATGCTATTTTTATCAACCTCGCTTGCACTGCATCCAGTCTGTTTCTCTCTCTAATGCCTCTAGTGGTCGCAGCATCATTGGGATATTCTACCAGTAGTATGAGCCCTGTTTCAAACAGTGTACAATCGTTCTGCTGTTGGGTATCCTCTAGCATCTGAGCGTCCCAATTTTTTATGCAACAGATGTCAGCTCCTGCATTTCGAGCTTGCTTGTGTGGATGAATGTCCCACGAATGTATTTCATCATAAAAGAAACCAGCTTGCTGGGCAGCTGCAATAGCCTGTTCGGCGTTTGACATACTGTCGTTCTCGATTGGGAACTTGACTGGCTAGCAGCTCTGCCATCTCCTCCATCACCTCAATGGTTCCGTGTTCATCTTCTGCCTCTGATATGACAACGTCATCGGTTTCGGTCAGGTCATCAAATACGCCAGCAACATCCTTTCTTGCATCACGTTCCTTCGCTGCAGTCCCCCATTCATGAAAATACTGAATTCCGGATATGACACGATGAATATACTGAGATTAGGGATCAGCACAGGTAAACCACGGGTACTTTGGGGCTCACCTGCACCCACACCTGCACCCACCTGTGCCTGCCACCTGGCGGGTTACCAACCACAAGTTGTGATGGGTACAACTCACATGCTTACAGTTCACACCCACACAATTCACATATGTTTTACTATTCTAAAAGCATGGGGGAAGAGTAGATTGTACAGTATAATAACATAGTTGATATAATAAACGTATTGCTAGTCGTGGGAGATGAGATTGGCTGGCGTCAGGGCGATGACGGTGCTGGTGCCACTGCCGCAGCAGCGGTGGTGCTGGCACAGCGCTGGCGGGATCGCAGCGGCAGCAGTGACATTGCTGGCACGGTGCTGGCAGGATCGCGGCAGCGGCAGCGATGTTGCTGGTGCAGCACTGGTGGGATTGTAGTGACCACAGCGACGGTGCTGGCATGACGCTGGTGGGATTGTGGTGGCGGGGACAGTGGTGGTGTGGCACTGGTGTGGCCACCACAGCGGCAATGGTGCTGGCTTGGTGGGGGGCACGCTCAGGAGGGTTGGCCTGAATGACAATGAGCACCCTAGTATGGGTTGGTTCTATGCACTCCACTCACCTGATAATAGGCGTTCCGCCGCATTCTCAAGTAGCATAGTTGATCGAGATGTAGAAGCTTCCACTTGCGCTTCATCAAACTCCACCTGCGTGATGACAAGGTTAGTGGTGCCACAGCTCATCCAACTTCTCAACTTGCCATAGTTCCAAGTGGGTCCAGGGGGGGAGATCACTGTAAAAATGAGCACATGGTCAAAATCCAACTAAGTCCACAAAGCAGGACATACGATAATTGAGTGGGAGATAAACACAAGACAAGAGGGAAAGAAGAGAAACAAGGAATAGATAGGTACAGAACTCGAGCCGGAATATCAGGGAAGAGCGTTGAGGCTCTTGGAGCTGCTCTCCATCTACGAGATAGGCCATGCTTGATCAGGGTCTGAGTTTCCATTGAGTAGTCCCAATTCCACCTGCGTGTTAGGTGGAACATCATATCCCCACTTGCAATATCTTTTATGACGTTCGGACGAAACAAGTCATAAATGTCCTCTGGCTTCACATTGGAAACCTGGGGAGAATCTGTGTACATGTGGCCCATCTGACAGAACCCCCGTCTAGTATTTGCCAGTGTGACTGTGACATCACTTACTATGCCTTGCCACCAGCTCCGAGTCCACCGCTGCCAGCAAGCACAGTCATCTGTCGCGGTTGTGCAAGCACATACCATGACTTTCATACTCTTGTCATGAGTTGTCCTTCGCCTGTGGTGAACCAAGCAGCGAGTGATTACCACATTCTCTCCTCACAGTTAGATGACGAACAGCTGGCAAATGCTAGCCTGAATGGCACATGACCGCATCGTGCACAGATCCACGATCCAGAGGACCTCCCCCTCATCCTGAATGTACGCATCTCCATCATTCTCCCAGTTCCATCCAAACTAACACTCTGACCCTCTCTAATCATCACAGCTCTAGTCCACGTCCCCTCCCTCACCCATGTCTGCCAGGACTCTGCCTCACCTCAGCTGAGGCGACCAACCTGTTCAGCACTCTCACCTCCATCACGCTGCCCATGCACCTCCCTGAGCAAGGTCATTGTGGTTGCCCCACACCATGCCCCCACCTCCGCTACCGTCGTTGCTGTCGCGTGAGCTCAATTAGTGAGACTAAGTTATTGTATCTTTTTATTCTAATGTATCTATTCTCTTCTCTGTAGATGCTGTAGTATGTCGCCCAGACGAGTTGGGTGCAGATCCTGGCCAGCACATTGCACCAGCACCCTCATCTCCCTCGCGCCGGCACCTTCATCGTTGCTGTATGAGCACTGTCACCACCGCCACAGCCGTTCCAGCACCATCACCGCGGTGGCAGCCACACTGGCACCACCATTGCCGCGGCGGTCCCACGAGTATCGCCATCGCCGTCACTGCCACGGCCACAATCCTGCCAGCACCGTCGCCGCCCCAGCCGCAATCTTGCCAGCACTGCACCAGCACCGTCGCTGCTGCGGTGGCCACACCAGCACCACACCAGCACTGTTGCTGCTGTTGCCGCCGCTGCCACCGCAATCCCACCAGTGCCATGCCACCGCCGTGATTCCACCACTGCCGCTATCTTGCCAGCACCCACTACCACCGCCGCCACCGCTGTGATCCCACCAGCGCCACGCCAGCACTGGGTGCCACGCCAGCACTGGGTGCCATGCCAGCACCGGGCGCCACGCCAGCACCAGGCGCCACACCAGCACCGGGCCCCATGCCAGCACCAGGCACCACACCAGCACCGTCGCTGCCGCCGCCGCAATCTTGCCAGCGCCATCACTGCTGCGGTGGCCACACCAACACCACGCCAGCACCGCCACCGCCGCCACCGCAATCCCACCAGTGCCATACCAGCACGTCACCGCACCGCCACAATTCCGCCACCGCCACGCCAGCACCATCGCCGCCACTGCCACGATCCCACCAGAAGCTGGCATGTTTTGGACAGGAGGGGGGTTGTTGGGTTTTTTTTTTCAATTTCCATCACCGCTCATAATTTTATGCATTTGTGGGCTTAGTACATATATAAAGATTAGGTACATACTATATTGTAGATGCAAGAAAATTGTTAGAGTGATTGGTTGGTGGGGTTGGCAACCTGGCAGTTCAATGCCATGTTGGCAGCTTGGTGGTAGGCGGGTTAGCCAGCAGGTCACGGTTTGGGCACTGGTGGCCCGCACCCACACCTGCCGCTGCCCGTACTCGTGATCTGGCGGGTTACTGAACCCGTTGCTGATCCCTAATCATAATTACATAGATATACATTAGCGCACCTATCTAAGCACAAATTGTATGGGTCATGGTATGGAACTTACCAGAAACTTGCCGATGTTGTGACACATCTGTTTGAATGTTAAGGTTTGTTGTGAGTTCAGTGTTAAGATTTTGATGTCTCAAGTCTTTGTCTTGAGTCATTGAGTCAAGATGTTCTGATGTCGGTTGTCGCATTGAATATCTCCCTAATAAAATCTGGGGAATAATTGGGATTATATTATAAATATTTTTAGTTATTTTATCCACATGAACAATGCGAAACCATTGTCAATGAATGCCTCAAACATATGAGAGATTAATAAGCACCTACATTGTAAATATAATCACAATGTATCCAGTGGGGTTATTGTTTCCTCATTGTGAAATACATTGTAAATAAGTTCACAGTGGTTTTTGTATCCACATACTGGTCATTTTTAGATTATGTTTCTTATAAAATCAACATGAAATCACAGTTAACATCTTAAAATGCCCACAGTGTCTTATTACCCCGCGACAATCCCGACGATGACATGAACCTCGACATCGCAAAGACCTCAACTTGGACAGTCGAGTGAATGCATTAATGACACGAATACATGAGATTGCTGCACGACACATGGTCGCCCGTCTTGCCTTTGAGGTGCATTTTACTTGGGGACCCATCGCACCTTCTACATTGGCCCTACTTGACTCCATCATTGACGAAGACATGTGTCATGGTTACGAGGGACCATGGCTCAAAGCGAGCTCGCGTTCTTGTCACATGATCGAGTAGGCACTACGCGTGACCTAAGTCGTCTGGTATTGCACGTGATCCTGGGAAGGATGATCACGTGGTATCTTGTTGGAACGAAGTGAGGCCGAGGTGCCCAAGGTCGAGATGCCCGAGTACTTGGTTCCGGTAGGTCCTTCGCAAAGGAGCCTTTCTGTGACATTACACATGTTATAGCACACGCGTCAAGCTTCGATGTGGCTGACTAAGCCGGAGCGGTGATAGAGATGAAAGGAAAAGGAAGTTTGCTTAGTCACAAGTGATTGCAGGAGGATTCAACTCGTATTAGAGACGAAGTTGAGACTGGGGATTCCAGCTCAACTTCCTACTGCTTTTATACTACCCTACCTAGTCATAACGAGTCGTAGGTAGGAGTCAACAAGGAGTCAGTAGTGCTCACCAAGAGTCACTACTATCAGTCGCGTACAGTCGCGACAACTCTTAGGGAGTCGCCATGAGTCGCTCATACAAGTTGCGTCGCGTCACAGTCACGAGGAGTCATTGCATCACATGACATATGGTCACATGACAACTGGTAAGTCCGAGTCGCGTCACATGACATCTCGTCATGTGACAGTACAGGTCACGGGTCAGAGCCCGAATGGCGCATCAAGTAAAGAGAAGGGAAAGAAACCGTAACAACATGATTATGACAGATACCTGGTGAAGCCGGGACGTCTTCAGACCTGACAGAGGGGCAGTGTTACACTTTCAATCACTTTATGCCATCACCTTCTACCTTCTTCCCTTCCCTGACCTATGACCCTTTGAGTGTCTCAAACCCCTGACTCAACTACGATACTGACTCACATGACCTGACTTGGAAGTCCGCTCTCGTGGTCCTTGACTATATAAGGTAGCCTAGACTAGCCCTGTATCCCTAGGCTTGTTCTCTTTGTACCAATACCAAGCTACACTCTGGCCCTTGTGGCTACTCGTATTTCCTCTTCATCTTGTGAATCCCCAATCCTTGGGCCAATTGCCTGACTCCTGATACCTCTTAAGTGAACCCTTGACAGCGGGTTGCACCTCTAAGAGGACCGCCGCTGTGTGCAGTCTCTAACTCGTGAGACTCCCAGTGCCTGAGTCACCTTCGCAACTCAGCGAACGATATCGATACACTCAGAGCTCAAGCGTAACATTTCACTTGATAATTTTGCATACTTACCATGTCTTAATATATATTTTCACTTAACATACTTACTTTCAGCCTTAATTTGCTTACTCTCCTAGCCACTCTTACTAATACAGCTACCAAGTAAAAAATAAGCAACTTAACAAACTTGGTGTGCTTATACACAAAATAAGTGGACTAAGCCTAGTAAGTTTTTTTTTAATTTACCTGATGCATGGCAGCTGTTATCAATGCTGCCACCTCCAGTGATGCTGCTGCTGGTGCTGCTGCTACTGCCATTGTTACGCTCAGCCTTGGGCGTTCTTAGCGACGTGCTAGTCTGTGACTTGGTTCAGGCCAAGTCCTCCTTCGTGGGGTAGTACCGCTGGTACTTGGACATTTTACTGTGGTTCTCCTCTTGATTACTATGGCTCAAGACGTAGGCCAATTGGTAGTGCACAAGTGACTAGGTGCACAAGTGTTCTGGCGCACTTGGTGACTCAAGCGCAAAGGTGTGAGGGTCCAAAAGTTCCCTGAATACAAGGGAGGAGAAACAAGGGGGTAGAGCAAGAAGCGGAGTGTACTGGTGGTCCTTTGGGGTCTGTTCTGGTTCGTTCTAGTCTTGGGGTGCATCCCACTGCAGGGATTCCAAGGGTCAAGTAGGCTGAATTGCTAAGGAGGTCGAGTCTGAGTCTTACATGTCCAAGATACGTACTACTTATAGTAAACCGTCGAGGCCCCTATCAAGAGGGACGCGTAAGTGTCAGGGCATAGGGCCCATGTCGTCATAAGGGTCCAGAGCACACGCCATAAGGGCGCGGCAGCGTTCTAGTTCAATCTGATGGGCGCATGCAAGGAATGATGTCAAGGGTCAGTCCAAGCGTCCAATCATCTAAGAGACCGTTATCGTGATGACGCGCGGCTTGCACACACGCCGGAACACGTCTGCACCATGCCCTAGAACCTAGGGAGCACGCCTTTAGCGTATGGTGATGTGCCGATGT
>QLOZ01000802.1:12907-29006 GCA_003314065.1 Lactarius sp. MG50
CGTCGTAGGGCCTCCCCGAGAGGTCCGTATTCCATCCTTGTCTTGTCAGGTACCTAGTCGCAAGTCCCAGAGACTGCGCAAGGGCTAGTTCAGTGTACAGAGGCAGCGTGATTGTAACAGCCGTGGTGTCCTTGCCCTCTCTTCTGTCTGTGGTATCGCACCACCAGTACCTATAAAAGCATAGTTAGCATTTTGATGGTGGATACTGGGCTTACCTTTTTAGTTAGGTCAAACATACCCATACCTGCAAAACAAAAGGATAGACAGTGTTGTAGCTGTAACTTACTTACTTTGAACCTGTGGTGTGTGGTTGTGGTGGAAGTGGGGAAGTAAAATGTTACACAGCTCACATCACCAAATTTGGCTGTGTCACACTGTGACACAATGAAGAACTTTGAGAAAAAACAACAATAAAAGCTGAAATATGAGAGAGAAAATAATCACTGCTGAGCAGGACTGGAGGACCAGTCCAGACCAGTCCTATTGCAGTTCTAAGAGTTGAACAATATGGAAGGACTGCAGACTGGTGACCAGTCAATCTGTCCTGGAACTGGACTGATAGTCCAGTCCTTTTGAGTTCAATCCAGTCCAATTTCTGGTCTTTTTCCAGTCTGGTGAACTGGACTTTAAAACACTAAGTAGGCCACACTTGAGCCTAACAAACAGTGTGACAGTAACAACTCAAAATGCAGCACTACTACTGACACTAGAGTCATAACAAGCAGGGTAGCCAAACACATTAGAAAAAAAAGGGGTCCACCATATCATAAGAGAAGCATAACTAATATACTGTTGATGATGCCCAAGCCTGTGGTTCCTCACTCATCTCAAATTCAATTGTAGCCCCATGTGCAATCTGAGAATGCCTGATAATTGGTTTATGCACCTCCTTACCATTGATCTTTAGTGATTTAACATATGGTTTGGTGGTAGCACCTGAAGCAATAATGTGTAGTGGCTGGCTGGCACCAGGTAGGTCAATGGTGATAAGATCAAAAAATGGGCTATCAATGCATAGTAAGCATCAGTCCATGGCTTCACTCAACAATGTAGAATATACCTTCCAACAATATATATCCCAGACAATGGATTGACAGGGTAGAAGCCAAGTGCACTATAGATGAACCATGCACTCATCTGGCCACAATCTTCATTCTATGGCCATCATCACATAAAGCATAAAGTGTAGAATATAGCTATAAAACATACCCCTGAAAGCCCATTCACTGTGTTGTTGTAATTCATCTTAGCAATCTCTCGAATGTACATCTGGCCTCTTGAGGCAGCTTCAGCCAATGCATAGAGGTATGGAATATGGTGTGAGGGCTTTCACCAAGATCAATTTAACTCATCAACACAATAGGCTCGATATCGGATTAGTGCTCACCTCATTTGTGTGATCATTATGTCCTATAAGCAATTAGGCATATCTCAATCAGCGACATGACACACTCACCACCATGAAAATGTTCATCCAGGCTCTCCACAAATTTGGCTTTGCCCCCCCGTAGTGCAATGAGCTCATCGATTGCATGTACAACATCGAATGAGTAGGCCCACTTGTCACCTTCCGTCCATCCGTTGTCGGGGCCGGCCCAGGCACCACTCGCATTGCGTGCTTCCATAAAGCCAGTAGCATTATTGAAAAGAGCACCAGGAACAGCCATGGAGCGATTCCGGAAAAAATGGAAGTCTTCGGCTTTTCTCAAGAGACGAGCCAATACGGAGGTAGCATAGTCGTCGTCTAACAGGGCATTGATCAGCGAGTGCGAGGCAAATGGAGACAGACCGACAGGCATAACCGAGCGTTCGTGAAGCAGATTCGGAATGAACGTCATCCGCGACCCATCCCTTAGTTGCATAGTCACTGCTTAAACCTGCACGTACTTCGTAGCCGACATGTTCTTGCCTGTCCGAATATCTGCATGGGGCGTCAGCCTGGACCCGAGCAGAAACCCAATTGCACCAACTCTGTTGTGTTATCATTGGCAGGTGGAACAGTCGCATCCTTATGCACAGCTTCATAAGCTAGCTCTACGTCGAATCCGACGATACCTTTCAGCACGGCTTCCGCGATCAATGAGTCCGCGTGGGTGCCAATCATAATGTTCGTCTCTACATCTGGTGTCCAACAAAAACCTCAGGTGATCGCGGATGTTACGAACCAACAATATTCTTCCACATAGGTAGCCATCCTCCCTAAAACTAGGTTTAGCGTCAATTTCATGAATAGGAATAAGTCAAAGAGCACCTCCTCGTAATCTTGCAGCATACTTTGCACCATGGCGGGTATGCGCTCTGGGGCGAAAAGTATCTGCCAGCCCCAAGCCGCGCGGAAGGTGTCCTGCGTATGCACCATCATTATGAGCTCACAACAAGCAGAGGGATTCCCACCCAAATTGAGTAGCCAGTATATGAGCTGCCTTCATGAACCTTGTTATCGTACCCCGAGAAATACATCCCGTCTTCGTCTTGTTCATATGGGTACTGCATCAAGTGTGTCAGTACGTGCAAACCCTGTAAAAACTGAGAGCAAGTGCCTGCAAGGTATGGAAAAGCGCCGTGTAAAGTGTCTCGAGTTGCTCCCGAGAGCCACCTTCCACTCGGACGCGGTCAAGTTTCTCCGCCCACTTTGTGCGCGTCCTTCTAGCGGTCTGCTCCAGACTAGTACCATCAGGTATTTCATTCTCTAGGTTCCTTCGTGCTTGTTCAACCGAAATGAATGATACCCCGATTCGCACATTCACCGTTTGTGTGTCACGATGAAACATGACATAACCACCAAGTACCTTCCCATCACGAGCAGTTTCGCTAGCCCGTACTGTCCCATTCTGCACCGTCCCGAATGCGACAAACGAGGTGTCAAAACGTGCGACAAAGTATCCGCTAAAGCGTTCAGCGGGGTTGGGGCCAATGATGAAATCCTGTCGCTCGGGGTTCCAGCCACTGATCTCACACGCAGCTGGGTTTATCGCAACCGAACCGGAAGGATAAGTGACGTTAGCCGGGTCTGAAAATCCCATGACAGATCCGCGCGTAGCCTCGAGGAATACATAAGGTGTCTGGGTATCGGAGAAAGTGAAACGGAGGTGACCAACGCGTGAGGCTACGCTATGACCGTCAACAAAGGAGGGAAGCAGCTCCAGTGTGACGTACTAGCACTCAGCTCAGCAAGGATCGATCCTCCTTCAATCGCACTGAGGCGCCCACGGTAGTAACTCGGCGTGGTAAGTTCGTCATCATGGCTGAATCGCATTCCCCGTCGTTCAAATATGCTCTGGATCGTCCCTGCACCGGGGACAACAACCACCTGCGCGCTCTCCCCCATCCATATGGCAGGCTGATGGGTTCCTTGGAAACCATGTATCGTGTCGTCCGTGTAATTGTATGGCGTGACCGAGACATAGTTCTCACGCGTTTGGGCAACCCAGCGTGTCATGGCAAAAGGTGGAGCAGTTGACGGAATCATACCACCAGAACCGTTAGGCGAATCTCCGCCATTACCGATGAGCCTACGTTGGGTATTATGAAATCTTATTAAAGTAGGAAGATGATGCTACGCACGGGTTGACAAGGTCAACGGCCCAGCTTTTTGGGTCATTGAAACCGGCGGGCGGTGAATATGCCGCAATAAGCGAAAGGATAAGCAGACAGAGACTAGAAAATAGTAATCGCCATCGTGCACAAATCGTGTCTATATTGAAGAGGAATGACAGCATTTTCTCAGCCATGTTGACTGTCTTGACGGACTCGAACTGAATGTCGCCCACGGATGACCCGGGTGACTCGGCCTCAAGCCCGGGCCGCATTGGTACCACTGGCAGCAGCAGCAGCAGGCCTGGCTGTCATCGTAACTTATCACCAACCAACGCTCATGGCAACTATAAAATTTCCAACTATAAACGTTCGGTAGCGTATCGTACAGTACAATACATCCAGAAAATTGTATCATCTCTCGCGTCCTAACATGCCCTGCGCACCAGCTAGGTTGATCAACGCACCGGCGACCGACTCCTGCGTCTGGTTAATGGTTGCTCTTCGTCCAGAAACCCCACGACAGATATCTCTTGGAACTGCTCGCCCACATCTTCCTCTTTCAGGACCCCGGTATTCCAACCCAGCCAGGTGCTGTCGGTGTCCTTACGCTCTCCAGTATACACAGGGCCGGACGATGGTGTCGACGCCGAGACGGACCCGCCGTCGTCGCGGGAAGTTGACGCACCGTCATCGCCCCCAGAGGATAAGATAAAATCTTCGTCTTCCTCGCCAAACTCCAATGGCACCCCAGCAACTACGTCGTGATGAGCAACAAGCCGAGGACTACGGACTCTACTAATCTCACGACGGACGCGCGCGAGGCCCTCGCTCATGCCATCACTGAGACCAGCGGCAACACGTTGGATTGGAACTGTGTTCTTGAATGAGGCTGGCGTCCCATTGGGGAACATGGGAATTACTGGAGGCGAAGAGGGATATCCGAGCCCACTGGCCATAGCAGATGACAGCGGCTCGTCGAAAGAAGATGAAATGCGCCCGGTATCGTGCGATCCATGTATAAAGGCTTCACCTGCGCCAGCCGCATACGCACTGATCTCAACTTCCTTTCGCACCTCGATCTTTGGCCCCAGCGCATCGAGCTGGAATTGGCGAAGTCGGCCGTGATAATCGTCATTGAGCGAATGGAAAGAGAATTGATGGGAAAGGTAAAGCGATCGAGGAAGGACTAGCGGGGATTGGGAGCTGGTTCGAAGCTCCGCAAATGAAAGCCAGCTGTAAAGAGGCATGAACAAAATCGCTCCTCCAGACTTGGGAACTCACTTGTGCGTGGAGGTCGGACTCAGCGTCTCCTTAACACGGCCTTCCGCCCGCACGGACCCTTTCACCGCAGGCCACCCTCGGCCTCTCCTAAGATTCCACGTCGCGACCTCGCTCTCATGCCCCACTATCTCTGCCGCTTTATCATCCGCCTGCACTGCTCCGGAAGACCTGGCGTGCAAGGTGATTGTATGCGCGGGCGATGGCGCACTGACACGACCGAACGACGGACGAGAGGGTAGAGATATACTAGTACCACCTAGACCAGGCACCGAACTTGGAACGGAAAGGCTTTGTTCATTTGTACGGAGACTGATGGTACAACGCCGTAGAGAGAGAGAGCCGTCTGCAGGATCGAACAACAGGATATCCTGGAAATCAACTCGTTTGCGTCGGTGTGGAGGCGAAAGGGGCTCCCGCGACGGCGACGAGTGAGCAGAGCTCGGTGTAGAGGATGGTGGTGAAACAACGTTAGGAGGCGGAAGTAAGCGCTTCGGAAAGGATTGTGCGTTGGAGTGAATGAAAATGAAGGCGAGAGGAGCGGAAATCCGACTGGGTAGAGGCTGGCTAGCACGCAAGCGGATGAGTGGAGGAAGAGTCGTTGACAGCGACTACAAAGATTTATGGACTAAGTTTCCTCCGTTGTCTGTGAAGGGACAACTTACCAACTTGGACGAGTTACACACCCTTCCCTTGACATGGCTCTGCCCACTTGGCTGACCGCCGTAAGGGTTCGTGGCGAAAATGTGTACGGTCCGCTTCTTCGTGGCAACTGCGACCCAACGACCGTCAGAGGCCCAATCAAGATTCTCAACGACAGCAGATGTCCTGCCCCGACGGAGGTCATATATATGCCAAGGAGCACTGTCCTTAAGAAGGGTGAGTACAGAGACTCCCATTGGTATAAACAAAGGAATGTCACCTACCGGCACCGTGGGGGAACACTGTGCTTCATCAAACCGCCCCACTTCATTGGCCACAAAACGCAAGGCATGAGGTACCGGCCGCACTTGGAAAACCCTGATAGTTTGCCCGTCGCCTGGGACGACTACGAGCATGCCCCCGTCAATGGAAAACCGCAGGGCCGAGATCGGCTGGCGCTTTGATGCAAGGAACTCAACGATGACTTCGGGTGCACGAGGTGATGGCGCGGCGAGCGGTGCCAAGTCAAGTATCCTTACGTGATAGCCAGTCGACGTCGGCTGAGATTTGGACTGCTTTGGAATAGTGTCTTGTTCAGGTGCGCTACGCGAGAGAGGCTTAGAAGGCGTAGTAGATGGCGTATCCGACATTCGCGCGCGGGCAGCGGTAAGCGCACGACCACCCAGAGCACGCATCCCATTGAACACGGACCCGCCCACGCGCAATGCCACGCCACTAAGGTCTGTCTGCACACCCTCTGCACGGACGGGGGTTTGTGCTTGTTGCTGCTGACCTGGGCTGGCAGTGGCGACCACGCAAGCATAAGCGAGGAAGCGATGGGACAGTGCATATACGGGATGGGGAGCATCAGAGATAGGGTCTGTGTCTATATCAGTCAATGGTAATACAGGAACATCGGAGTCCGTGGGAGTTGTCGACGGTGGTTGAGAATGTGCAAAGGTGGAGAGGCCCGAGGAAATAATAGATAGTGATGCGAAAGTGCAAGATGAAAGGATACGGAGTGAAGTTGGATTTGACGTGCTCTGAGAAAAAGTTGAGAATTTACAAGACAGGACTGTATGCGGCTTACGATGATTATGACGGTTGAACTTGCTGAAAGCGATGTAATACCTGGAATAGAGAGTTTCTTGACAATCTTGTGACCCGAAAGGGAATATACAAGAAAGTCTGGCGTCTGGTGCGGAATTTTAGCGCTGCAAAGGCTTGTGAGTATGAAGTAGGCAAAAGGAAGTCCCGGTCCGCACATTATGCCAAGCAGTGGCCGCAAACTCAAGAATTGATCGTCTGTGGGTGTCAGAGGATTCGGCAGAACTTCTGCATGCAAGATACGGCCCCAACCTGGGCCGGATACGTTCAATAGTTCTGTGATAGAATCCAAATTGGTGCAGTCCCAGATCTGCAGCCCGGAAAAATAACCGAGGATCAGCAGCCGTCTGCGGAACGTCGTGAGAACGAGAATGCATTCGAAAGGAAAACAGCAGATTGTTACTTGTCTGGACCAGCCCCTGCAGGACGGAGGGCATCCCACCTTGCCAGAATGATCTGTTCTGAGTCATCACTCCCCGGATAGCGTGGAAGGTCTGAGCGCTGAGCACAACCCTCATTAGATTGGTGCTGATCAAGTGTAAGCACCTCGTCCAGGGTCTTTCCGCCAGCCTCTATGCCCCAACTTCGACGGCGGTCAGTCCCTGTGGCGCTTTCGGAGGAAGTAGATATGTGAGCAGGTGACATAAAGCGACCAAAAGAGACAGGGAGCGAAACTCGCGGAGGCGATGGCGAGGCGGAGGGGACGGTGATGGATATAGAGGTCGGGACGTAATTCCGGACAGTCCGCGAAAGACCCTCGAAGCGTGTAGGCTGCCTGGACAAAGAGGTGTTAACCCAACGAACGAGAGAGCACCAAGGAGAGAAATCAGAAACAGGGAACATCGAGTCATGGTCAGCCCCAAGCACGTGGGGAGGGGGGAACATTGGGCAAGGACATGATGGGGAGCGCTCGAGTCCTAATAGATGGAAGAAGAGCAAGAGAGTAGGTTGGGCGCAAGTAATTGTCCTAATACGAAATCGCCATCCAAATGTTACCACAAAACACAGGCCGTGTGACAATGAGGCCAGCGAGCACCTCCCAGCTGACGCCCACCGCGTTTCTTAGAATGTAAGTATATCGCGGCCTTAACAGAGATTTAGGCGGATGGAGCGGATGATAGAACCACGACAGATTTGATGACTTCATGTGTGTCCAAAGGAGCACAGGAATAAAGGCCGAGGCGCGTTGTGAAGGGGACCGCGGTATTATACCACGTAGACAGTATATATCCGACGAAAGGAAACTCATGCGCAAAGATTTACATCAAAAGAAGTAGAGCTCACTTGGAAAGTATAGGGGAACGAATATGTCCAGGAGGTTCCTGGTACAAGGGCTCCGGAGTATGCGTGGCAAGCGGTTCGGTGGTTTCATTGAATGCTTCCAGAGGAGACAAATAACCCTCGGTATATATGGGGCCGTCGTAAATGCCTAACTCGTTGTCGCGAACCTGGGGACTCGGTACAGCCTGATGCTGTAGGGTGGCATCTTGTTCTGGGTCTTGGGGGGAACCTGCGGGACCAAGGAAAGCCTCGGGTTCGTGAAAAGAAGGTTCGAACTGAGCAAGAATAGAGTCGAAGGTATGATAGGCAGAGTTGGGTGATGCATTAAGGCTGTTGTCAGGCATTAAACGAGTTTGATAGGAAGGAAGATATGGTGAGGCGAAGATGACGCGCCGGGACGAAGGCGGAGAATAATGATTGTTTGAAATAAATAATGACGAAAAGCAAGGTGGATCCTGAAGAGCGTGAAGTGAAGTGTGAAGTGAGTACGTGTCGCAGGGGTGGCGATGGTAAGTTGAAGCTGCTAGATGGATGCTGAGATTGCCGTTCAGTTGAAGCCACAAGCACAGGCGTGCCCTCAACCGACGGACTCGGACAGCTCGGCTGGTGCCACCAAACCAAACCATAACCATTCATGACTCGACTCGGACCACAGGAAAGCCTTCCAATTTGGGGTATATGTGCTACTATAATCCTCTTCAAACTTTGGATCAATCGCTGCAGCTGCCAGTTGCCAGTGCAGTGCAGTTGCCTCCCTTTTCTTTTTGTTTGTTTGTTTGTTTGTTTGTTTGTGGATTACTTTGATCACGTGGCCCACATTCATTTCTAAGCTACTACATCCGAGTATTCCCATTTCGACCTATCATCTTTCACAACCTTGGCGTCTGGACATCCCTCGAGCAAGTCGACACCGACGCTTCCCAAGGCGTTGACGCACCACTCGGGATAACCTACATCCCCGAAGTAGTCTGCAAAAAACTTTCGGAGGTATGTGGGGAACGTGCCCTCCACGATTGAGTCACGTGCTTGTCCCATGACCTGCGCTTGGAATGTGAGATTATGCAATGTGACAGCTAATGTGGATCTCAGGGTATATATCATCATGCGGTAAACGACATCACCCACCGTGTGCAGCGGCCGTTTCGTGTGTGACAGTGTGATGTAAAATTGCCCTTGATATTCCCTCGCTACAGGTTGGACACGGGCATACGGAATCTATGGGATTGAAGTCTTTCGCGTGCTTCCCTAGTTCTTATCACATTGAAGATCAAGCGTGTTTATGCCGCAAGAACTGACAACAACTTACTAAGATTGAGGGGCCCATTGAAAGTGAGTGCCACGCCAAACCGAGCGGTTCTCGTCGGGAAAACGCAGTCGGCCTATAGGTAATATTGAGACCCTCTCGATAGTTGAATGTCTGCATAGATCTACCATATCGACCCCCAACGCGATACACACGAGGAGATCTGGGAAGGTTAAGCAACTGGTCTAAATACCTGACATGGCTTTACCTTCAGCGAAGCCTATACCCATCGAATACCGGGGTTCTGTCCAGGATCAGTATTGTTCGCTGACACAGACCTTTGACCGTACTGTCGTCCGGGAGCTTCTCCGCACATTGGTTGATTCTATGTCAGGGTGAGTATATGACTGACAGAAAGGCAGGAAGTCCACATTCGCCAAAAGATATCTGATACACATTTTTTCAACACAATGACACAGGCCGCGGGGCCAGTGACATGCCTTTCGCTTCTCCTCCACTAAGTCCTCCGATAGCATACCCAGAGACCTTGTCGCGTCGCTTGATCATTTCATCCAAACATTCATTCCGTAGCACGGGGTCTAGGCCCCCTTGAACAATGGCGAATAGGTTTTGAACATCGCCTTTTCCCGATTTCTCGTGGAACTCGATGCAGCGATCAAGCCAACGGATAGACCGCTGCATCGCTTCGCTGACTCTTGGCCCAACCGTCAAACTTGATACTGTACTTCGAAAATCAGCCAGTACCATAATCCACCAGTGAGTGGAAATCAACAGACTAACCAACGTCGTCAAGTTGCATGATAATGTCGGCGCCGATGGCGTGCTGGATGGACATACTCTCCTCAGGCTGGGCTCTCGTAAAGACAGGAGAGCTTGGAGGCAGCGGGCGCACACACCGTCAGCATAGTAGGCTCTCCCGTGAATGGACTTGCAAAGAGAGCACCCTCTTCTGTGATTTTCGTGAACTTATTGAGGGATACTAGCTGAAAACCACCACTGTCCTTCAACCCAGATGAGAGACTTTTTACGATGGGTCAAATCAGCATGTCGCGCACCGTGAGGAGATTATGGTTCCAACCCTGAAGTCGATGCGCACCGCCAGCTTCTCGTAGGACTTTGATCCCAGGACGCAGATTGAGATGATATGTGTTGTTAAGGATTAAGGTGATTCCAAGTCCCTCCATTTGCTGTGGCGTTAGGCCCTTAATGGCCGCCTGCGTCGCAACAGGCATGAACGTGGGCAGGAGTGTAACGCCGTCTAGGCTAATGATCTGAGTATGCCAGAGGTTTTACGAGAGTTAGCACCCCCAACTCACGGGCAAGTTTCATCCTTGAGACACGCGCGCGTGTCGTATGACAAGTGGAAAGAACCTCGAATTGCATAGATACAGTTGTGATTGGGGAAAGTGAAAAGATGCCCAGATGTTATTACCACAAACTACGCGCGGCATAAACGGAGGCGCTCCCTCAACTTGGGCGTCAAATCCATCGCTTTTTCTTGACCCGATGTGCGGCCTGGCTACGTCTCTCCACTCCCTGACTTCTTTTCTTCTGGAGAGAGCTTGCTTACCGGCGTGAGAGAGATGCCTCTAGGACAGACCGACAGACTGTATGGGACTCGCACCACAGTAAGCGCAGTACCAACCAGAGGTAATCATGTTTTCCTGTCGACTTATTGGCTTAATACAGTGTGTCTTCGCTTTGCCCATCTCCCATGTACGCAAATCGTGGTCAATGGTAGGTGCATAGCCGCACTTGTCAATGCCGTCGTCATGTAACCATTTGTCCGTCAGCTTCGGGGAGGACCTCGAATCAATCCCTAAACATCCTCGAATGGGCTCGAACGAGTATGGAGGTCCGCCACGTTTTCTGAAGTTCGAGCACCTTCGGAATACTGACTTTTTCCTAGGATACCGCGAGTAGTGTAGACAGGAAGGCCAAAGAGAGGACACTCACACGCCCGTCCCTTCATACCGGACACCTTTTGAAAGGGCTCAACACTCGAAGACGGTGCGCAAGGGCTGATCAGCGTATTAACCCCTCGCTCAACTTATGCTATCAGGGGCTTCCATCTGCTTTCCCTATCGCTGTCCAGGCATCGGTCCTACTCACTAGATGTCAATCAACTTCTTTTGTCTTGGCATGTTCCAACTACAGAAACTGCAGATGACGACACTTTGCGTTGGCCTTGTATCATGTTGCGTTATGTTTCTACTACATTGATACCTTACAGGTACTCTGTGCCTTCGCGGCGAGTATCCTCCCAATAGAGGCCCGTCAGTCAACTTGCACTAGCAATGGTGTTCGTGGAGAGATCCCGTGGACTACGGCATGTGAGATGACGCTAATCAGATTCCTCGATATGTGTGGCACTTTGATGTTAAGTTATGCAGACGCTGCTTGACTTCAACCAGGCCTTAACCCTCGCCTCGACCCAAACCGTCACCTGCCCCCTCAACAATACTGCTATCCCCTTCCATGCGAATTCACTGCTGATGCAGAGGCCTTTGGACGCCCAGCCGGGTCGAAATATAACGCTCACCTATTCCGGGAAACCGCCGAGGACCACGGGGCTTTTTGCTGCATTCTTCAACGGCATCCTGCCCACCTTTGTCCCTCTCGATGGCGGTTATTCCGCAACCATCGCCCAAGTTGCGTGGCCTTGCCGATGTCGCGGATGACTCGTCCACAGCTCCCAGCCCCCAGTAATTCGGCTTTTCATTTGATGATGATACTGAACCTCTGAGCCGTTTTCTGCTTTGACTTCCATCGTAGGTTTTCTCATGTTGTCGGAAATAAGCGGCCTACAAACACTAAGCACAACGTTCTGTTTTAGCGCAAGGCATCCGCGCCGTGAAGGTTCCTTCCTGCTTCTATAATCGCCGTTGTAGCTGTTAATGACACGGGAGTTACGCTTTTAAGGTGCGGTATTATATGGGTTACGGTGGACACTGCCATGTCGGAGGCTGCCTGCTAGCCAATTGCCACTCAGTTGACCCGGGAATATCGGGCTTCGCTGGAGTTGGATCTTCGGCCATCAACCATGTGTCCGCCTCAAGTCATCAACGCCATGGCCTTGCTTCCAGGGTGTCCTTCAGCATACAACTTCCCCAGTCTCAATGATCGTGTTGGCCGTGTCCGTTAGCAACCGCGCACCGTAACCAAATTCCTGGATGGATGCTACTGGGTCCTGCCATGTTAACACTCCCTCTTCATTCTCCCTTGCCCTTAGGTCGTTTGACCCTTGAGTCGTCGGGACTGTCCGTGATAGTCATCCCGGTCGTGAGATATTAGTTTGAAACACTCGGAAAACTCCGGATCTGATGATGTGATGCACTTAAATCATCTCATCTCTTACACTCCCCTCCCGCCCAAAAACCCTGGCTGACTCGTCAGAGGAGCCTTTTCTATGCAACGTGTAATGTCTTGCTATGTTATCCCTCTACCCTGTACGAACATCTCCCATGCATCCGTCAAGTACAGTGAAGTCGCGAAAACATTGTAAAGGGCTCCATCAGTGTTGCATCCACAAAACTACAAACAGGTTAAGGGCCTAAGATAAGCGTGACCCTTGATACACAGAAGACTGGATACGGATGCATTGCCTTGTGAACCCAGAGAATTACCCTATCAGTTGTGATGAGCATGCGTACACGCGCCGTATGTAAAATGCGCATAGCTCCGCACCGTGCACGATCAAACATCTGGGGCTTGGCGCGCCGTAATACCCCCAAGACGCACGCTTACCTCGAGCGCGCAGCACAGACGTGGCGCGCACGCTCTCTGAGAAGGGAGCGGAGATGACGCAGACATGCTGCGGAAACACCCACCAGGCGTTTGGCTGGCACTACTTTGCACCAAGTCAGACGGCCATCATTGCGCCGACATTGGTCATCATCATCAGCGCGTGGGCGGCGGGAAGCCCGCGCACGCGGGCGACGCACTGCAGACCACTATCGATAGGCACGACCATCTGGACCATCCGCACCGCGGACGCGAGGCAAGCAGTTCCCGATCAGTGGCTCTCCCTGGACTGGGCGGAGAGAATAAGGAACAAGGAACTTCCGTTTTCTACTACATGGATCACAGCAACGTTGTAATATCGGGTGCGCTGAGGGTGCGGTGATGCGGCGTCACCCTTGTGACGTGGCACGGGTCAGCCACGTACGCGTGCCTGCGGGGAGATTTTCGATTTGCCCGACTAATTAGGGTACTGACGGGGTCGGTCGACTGACACGCAGGGACCGGCGTGGTTCGCCGCTCAGTTCCGTGTGAGCGAATCGGACCACGTTCAAGGGGCCGGCAATACATCTGCATGGAAGCGACGCATGTGGCGCGATGAGGTGCGCACAGATGGGTTGAGTGACGTGACACCAGGTGGCTGCCCGAGGTGCGGAGGGCGGTCGCCAGGGCATCATATGAATCAGGTGATGTAGCGCGCTACCGCGGGGATGGGCGGCCAGCCGCAGTGGCGGGGCGGGCCGCGGCCGCAGTAGCCGAATTAGGGAAAGAAGGGACAACGCGTGGATGGCGCACGGTGCGCCTTGCGGATGCGGCGTGGAGACGCCACCATCTCGGTTCGACAGGACATGCGTTATGTCGATGCCCCCCAGACGCGCGTCGCAAAAACGCAAGGTGCCGGGTTCCTCGGACGGTGAGCCGCCCCTCCGAGGGTGGCAAGTATCATCATAATTTGGACTGATGCCGCGGCGCCCATGCCAACATCCCCGCCTGGTAATCGCGTGCACAGTGATGTCGGAAGGACCCCAAACTCCGCGACACAGCCGCAAAAGACATGCTGCATGTTGCCGGAGGCTGAAGCTGTTGATCGGGACCGAAGGGAGAAACTCTTTCTTACCTGGGGCAAATGCCGAGGGCTTAACGTACTGTATAGCTTGGAGGGGAGGCTAGTGGCTGGCATCGCGGCAGGTGGCGCGAGCACATGGACGCCTGGTGGCATACAGTGGGAACGAGAATCGTATTGGACGAAGAGGCGCTCACAAGAGAATGGGGTTCACGATTCCACAATGAAACGGGTACTCTGTTGTAGAAGGTGGGAGCGCAGAGCGTGATGTAGCCGGTGCGCGGGAGATTGGAAGATCAGGCGGGTCAGCGTGTGCATGCAAGTTAAGTTGTACATCGGTAGAGAGATAGACGTGAGAAGATGGCATCGGCCGGTGGTGATCTCGGCGAAGGTGGAGCGAGTAGGCGGTGGGAGGAGAGGGCCGGCGGGGGGAGAACAAATGTAATCCCTCAGGGTGGGATGCGCGCGCACAGCAAATTGAGGGGAGCGCCAGAGAGAGCGACAGGGCGCCCTGAGCGCGTTTTGCCCTGACAGCGACTGATGGTGTCTTATGGGATAGGATGCGAAACAATCGTGGGCGCGTTGCTGGGAACAAAGTGTTACAGTTGATTGTTCTTGTTCTTGTTCTTGTCGTCGTGGATGCGTACCGCTAATCGTCTACACACGTACTAGTACTACTCCGAGATACAATTATTAAAAAGATCCGAGGAGAGAGACGCACAAAATAATAATAACTAAAATTTTGTAAAGGTATGAACGTGGCCATGTGGCCTCCGCCAGGTCGGCAATCGGTTTTGGTCGTGGGGTGTCAGGGGACTCAGGCGGGGCCGACTCTGAAACAAGCAGAGCGAAGGGGGAAAGGCGTCGGAATTGAACCGGTGAACCCCCGGGGCCCCCGCCCGAGCTGTGTGATGAACTTCCGGGGGCCCGGAATCAGTTCGTGTAGCCAGGAGTCTAGAAATAACTGGAAAAGGCAAAGGCTAGCGCTCCTCGGGGGGTCAAACACGCGCGCACATCGAGCGTTTTTTCCATCGCCGCGCCGCAACAGCCGCCGCCCGCCGCACCGGAACCTCGAATACTTATATCCTTCAGACGAACCCACCCGTCATGCACTTACGCTTCACCCCCTCGTCCCTATGTCTCACTCCCCAGCCCCCCCTCCCCAGCTTAATAATAATGCTACCAATAATAACAGTTCCCCCTCTCAGCTAGCTCACATACTCTCAACCGTCCTCGCAGATAATGAGTCCCTCTCCAAAGATCTGGCCATTTCCAGAGCTCGCTATGAACGCGCAGAGCAGACTCTCGCTCTCCTCAAGCCCCCAGCTACTTCCACCACTGTTGCGGATGATGCTCTTGCTCCTCCGCCCTCCGCCTATCCGGAACCTGCCAGGAGGACTATACTGGACCTTCAGTCGCACCTGGAGGCTGAGAAGGCTGCGCGAGAAGCAGCCGATTCTCGCTTGCGTACCATATCTGAAGCCTGGTTTGACCTCGACCGCTACCTACAGGCCTCCGAAATCCACCTCGCGGATGCTCGCTCTCACTTCTCCCAGCTGCTGCGCGATGCCTCCACCAAGCCGTCTTTCAACCCCCTCCCAGCTTACCAACCCCGTCACTCTCACCAGCCAAACCCGCGTGTCCCAGCTGCTTCACAGACTTTTCCAAACTTCCCCCAACCACCACCTTCCAGCTTACCCGCTCGAGTGCGTCATCGCGATGACAATACCGAGGATGCCCCCCCTCCCAAACGCATCCGCACAGATCGCGGAGCCCGCCATTCCATAGAGGTACGTACCCGCCACACACCAATTGTACGCGGCATGCTGATCCTGGCCGCTCAGTCCTCACGTATGCGTGCCCACGCACTGCCCTCATACAGCACCCCTGAGATGAATCACCACCTCCACCCTGCTTACCCCGCACAACAACCTACTTCACGCGGCCGCCGTCTCGATCGCCAGGATCAGTCCCCATCTCTCTCTCTTTCTCCCACACGCAGCCGAAGCTCGTCCATTTCGTTGGACGAACTACTACTTGAAGCAACAGATAACAAACGTGCATCGCCATCGTCTCCTCAACCTGGCCATGCGTATGTCGTACCTTCCTATTATCGTCCCGTCTCCTCCCTTCGACCTTCGCGTTCACCTGACTATCGCGGGCCACACACCATTCGTCGTGACACG
>QLOZ01000804.1:0-10366 GCA_003314065.1 Lactarius sp. MG50
AAGAGCCAGGCAAAACGTGAGTTTACAGGGCCATGAACGAATTGGAATTGTGCTGGGGGAATGGCGGCAGTGTGGCCACATTGGGATCTGGTGCATAGCATTTGTCGGCCCGGACTCATAAATTGTCTTCCTCATAACCACTGCCAGTACTGCAACGCAACTCATCCAGAGTAGTGAACATGACATGTGTGCAGGCAGGGAAATGATTCCTGTCATTTCCTGAGGGCCTAGCTCTTTGTCAATGTGTTCGTTGATCATTGTGCTGTGTAAATCCCCCTCAAAAACGTCAAAACCCTTTGGTCAGAGCCAGAAACATTTGAAAACAATCTCAACCGAATCATGGCAAGTGCTAATCTCACGTATGGCAGGAGCATCACTTACCCGTAGTCACACACACAGGCAAAAAAGTTTCTGAGCGATCTCTCGCCCTTGTACATGCAAGCATGTGTGGTCTTTGCCAGCTCCAGTGCCACCTAGGCCCGCTTTTCCCCCTTCCACCACCATCCTCTCCATCTCGCCCTTATCTCTACCTTCCTCCCAAGCCAACATTCAACGCTGCAGAACATGCACTGGTTGGCACACGGAAGGGTTATTTGCACTGGGAAGAGAGCAACGCACAGGAGATTGACAAACAAGATCGCAACACTTTTGCTACACACACCCAGGGTGTATACCATAAGGAGGTCATCTGCATGTGCTTTTTCGGTGAGATTTGGTGAGCTGAGGTTGCGTTGAGCATCCACTCAAACTGAGAGATTCTCACTGTGGGCATTTTAAGATGTTAACTGTGATTTCATGTTGTTTTTATAAGAAACATAATCTGAAAATGTCCAGTATGTGGATATGAAAACCAGTGTGAACTTATTTACAATGTACTCTACAATGAGGAAACAATAATCCCACTGAATACATTGTGATTATATTTACAATATAGGTTCTTATTAATCTCCCATGTGCTCAGGGCATTCATTGACAATGGTTTGGCACTGTTCATGTGGATGAAATAGTTAATAATATTTATAATATAATCCCAATTAATCTCCAGATCTTATTAGGGAGATATTCAATGTGACAACCAACATCAGAACATCTTGACTTAATGACTCAAGACAAAAAGACTCAAGACATCAAAATCTTAACACCCAACTCACAACATACCTTAACATTGCCACATCACCAAACAGACATATAATATAATATTCATAACATACTAGTAGCAGCAGCAAGATAGGTTAAGAAACTGTGTTTACATATTCGTCATCGCGGATGATCCATATGCAGCAGCCAAGTTCTTCCAATACAAATAGACACAACCAAAGTCACGATGTGCTAGGATGGGTAGTCGTGTATTTCGGCCTCGTTGAATCACAAGGTCGGGGAACTCTATACCTGCATATGTTAATGTTAACGTGGTTAGTGAATTCGCCGACAATGGACGAAATGCACAATCTACTCAAGGGTGCTAGTTTTCGATGATGCGTGGTAGAAGAGAGGCAGCATGTCAAGGTCCACCATCACCTGAGCATCCCAAATATGACCGATTACTGAGAGAAGACGAATTGTGACTAGCACGAGTCGAGCAAGTGCACAGTTGCAAGTCACGGCGATAAATGAGTTTTAGATGACTGTTGGCAATGTCAAACGATCAGCTAGGGACCCCACAGGTTGAAGGAGAACATGATCGAGCAGTGCGTTTTTGTTCGCGCAAAGACAGAGTGTGCGCAGAATAGATAACAATTTGTCATTGCAGAACTGGGGAGAAGTCGTTGAGTTAGATGTTGGATTTCGAGGACACATTTACGCACGAAGTCAAGTAGCCGATTACATTCACCGAGGAGAAGGCTTGGGGCAATACAACATGTTGGACGTCTTCGTGAACACATACGAAGAGTACAATCAACCAAGGCGGACAGCGACGACTGCAATACATCCCGAATGTGACGACATGGCTCAATGGAAAGCCAATCACGTACCATATTTGCCCCACTATCATAAGTCCCCACATCAAGGTCAAACGATTTGGCAAGACGAGCATCGAAACCTTCCTAATTTTGTCGGTCAATATTTTCCTCGGCGTGATGATCCGAAAGCATACGATTTGTATTGCACATCACTCCTCATACTTTTAAAACCATGGAGAGATTTGCGCGCGGATCTAAAGGATGAGGATCAATCGTGTAAGACAATAAAAGGATAAGGAATAGAATGGGAGTCAATTGTCCGAGTCAGACAGTAATAAGGAGTCGAGGAGACGGGCAACAATGCCGTGTGGATATGTATGTTCCGCGGGTGCTCTGATGTGTCTTGAGCTTGTTTGTTCAGTTCCGAGCACAGCATGGACGCCCACCTTATGGCGGCTTCGCTCGGCTGTGGCTGTGGGGTCATCTATTTCAACGTCTTCAGTTTGCATGAAGGATGTCTGCATGAGCTAGTGGTTGAAAATTTCTCGCCATGAGAGATAATGAGACCTTCTGCTCCAACAATCCTGAGAGAAACGTACCCTGTCCATGGGAAGAATATGTAGCACTTCATGTCCGCTGATATGGAGAGGTATCAGGCGACGTGAGAGATAATATCTGAGGGTTCGATAATGACCGGTGGTGCAAACTCCTTCCCGCACAAAAAGTCACCAGCGAAACCAAATTGTCTATATATTGGTCAATTTGTCAAGCTCTATGCTGGGTTGAAGAGTAGCGTAGGGTCGCACACAGAAGTAAACAGATGGGTGGTGCGATTGGCCCTGAAAAGCAGAAGAGCAAGGAGCAGGAACGTGGGAATGAAGGAAGATATGCATGATCTGGCCAGGCTCTGGACGGGCTTGCAGCTTTGACATCTGCATCTGGGGAGATTGGAAAAAGATGTGGCTATCACGTGTTTGACAGGTTGCCGTTTAATATTGAACACCGGGCATCGGTAAGTAAAGAGGGCATAGAAAAAAGAACGGTACTTACATTGCTTCCCATAAACCTTCGTTAAATTTTTGAAGGAAGCAGGTTCGAATGCAATTGTCGGATGTCTGTACGTTTGTATTGCAAGTTGATCGCAAGTGACTCTGTTTCCTATCCATGCTCTCGCGATATTCAGTAGCATTGAGAGAGAGAAAATGTGCTAAAGGAGATGAATGGGCTTAACAAACAGGTTAAAAAGAAGGGAACAAAGAACTAGATAACTAGACGGCAGGACAGCCGTCCAAGAAGTGCATCTTGGTGTGCATGAAGAGATTGCTGAGGCATACCAGTGATGGTTACCAAGCGGGTGGAACATCAGCACCGTGACAGACTGATGTGACACGATGGAGAAAAGTGAGTTTGTCTTTGTGACCGAATTGAAGCGAGACGAGAGGGTGAATAGAGCTTAGAGATTCATGCAAGAGGCTTCAAGGATGCAGATGAAGGGGTTATACATTGCAAAGGGTCATCAGGAGTCGGGACAGGTTTTAACATATGAGAGTGCACTCTACCTACGAGTGGCCATCTGAAAACCTCGAACAGAAAGATGATCGTACTCACGTACCAGAAGATGAAGGGGCAAGGGTATAGTGTCCATGAAGCAAGGAGAGAAACCAATGATCTCAAGTAGCACAGTGGAGTAAACTAAGGCGGCTGGCGAGGGGGCGCGAGGCAGAGCATAGTGGGGAATATGACTTGATAGGCGACGAAGATGAGTGGGAGACGGACGTGAGACTCAATGCAAAGGGAACAAGGTGAACATGAGTGAGTGGTAGTGCTCTTGGGAATCTCATTGGTGGTTTGTCGTCGGAGTTGGGAGTGTCAGCCTGAGTGACCGACACGGGAAACGTATTGAGATTTCTGTGAGTCAGTCACAGTGGAGTGTTCCGAGGGAAATTCCGTGGAAGGGACAGCAGCAGAGGCTGTCAATGAAGGCTGTCCAAAGTCGGGAAATTTTGAAAAAAAGCTAAGGGCCATTCAGTAGCTCCGGTTTCGAAACTGGCGCCTGCCAAATCGACTGTCCCGATTTCGAAAACAGCCAATTTGCCAAATTCGGACGTCGATTTGGTGGGCCCGGTTTCGAAACCGGGCCTGTCGGGCCTGCCAAACCGGCTGTTTTCGAAATCGGGACATTCGATTTGGCAGGTGGTGTGTACCATCTGATGAACCTTCTGAGAGCCAGCATGAATGTGAACACATTTGTCAATAGACCAGCTACAGATGTGATTTCTGTGTTGCAGCTGTCAAAAACTTTGAGCCAATTGTGCAAGTCAGTCTGATATGGGACCAAGGGGCCCACAGGGTGTGTTGTTGAGTTGATCATGTTTTACGTCTCATGCGGATCTCATGGCCCCTCAGGCCTACAGAGCTTCAAGGGAACACGCCCATGCCTCCATCTACCCATGTTCTGCTCTTCAGGCATAAAGGACTTCAAAGAAACAAGATGATGGGGGAATAGTGTTTCTGTAGCTATTCTGTAGCTACTATCGTACTACCATTTCCACAAGCGTGCATACTGAAAAATAAAGCTCTTCACTGGCATATTCATATTCATATTCGGCAGATGGCCATGGTGAAACCAAAAATAGCTCACCTGCCAGACAAAGCCCGTTCACTCACAAACTCGTGGTCATCCACAATTGCCACCTTGCGCACAGGGAACGGCACTGTCGTCGTCGTCGTCGTCGTGTCGTGAAGTTCGGCTTGTCCATTTGAGATTTTGGCCACTCAATGCCGAGGCGTGCATCAAGCGAATAGGTGATTCAGTTTCTGTGCCACTTAAGTCGTCGATTTTTCGATCAGTATGAGAGATGGGCCTACTCACAGGTGATCTTTAGTTGGATCAATCTTGAAAATGCTGTAATGTCAACTGGATTTGAAGGGGGTTGATGAGTCGATGCGCCAGAGTTGCCGTTGCCAAACACCGTGCGACGGGCGCTCAGTCTGCTCCTCAGACTTAGCCTCTTTCGTGACCACAACACGAACCCTCACTTCCTTCCTATCACAACCGATACACAAGACAACCTTCCAAAATGCCGTTCGACAACTTGTTGGGGATCATTTGTGGGGCGTTGGGTTGGGTTAGGCGGTGGATCCTGCAGCCGGTTGGAAGTTTGGTGCATTCACGCGTTTTCTTACCTCTTACTGTCCCTCAGCCTTTCCAGCTCCATGTCTTCAGGCTCAGGGCCAAAATCAACCTACGTGCCGACATTTGGATAGTGAACGAGGCTGGGGAGGTTGTTCTTCAACGCCTACTTGACATCGGCCCACTTCTCTTGCCAAACCGCCGACGCCTGCGAGGAGTCCAGGGCCATCGTGAATAAGGCATGATAGAGAGGGAAAATGGCGGTACGAGGTCGAAGGCAGGGGATGATATTGTTGAGGAAACTCAAGAAATGCGTGCTGAGGTGTCACGAGGGAAGCACACAGCAAGATAAGAAAAATCTATCTTGTCATTGTATATAGAATATGATCTCCTGGCATCCAGTTGATTGTGTGACACAACACAGTAGGGAAGACAACAGAAAATGGTCTTGTACCTCAGCATGTTGCAAGAGGCGGGAAAGAGATCCCCGTCATAATCAATTAGGCAGGTACTGAAAGTAGCCCTACTATCCAATGATCCACTATGGCGGCACTCAGCACTGTCGTCATACTTGGTTGATTTAGCTATGGAAGCGCACCGTGACCTCAAAACTCCAGTCATTGGTCGCTGCACAGAATTGACACGGAGTTCTGTGTTTCCTTTTGCCCAGCCCTAACAAATATTTTGAATTTGAAATTGTCGACTAGGTTTAGATTGGGAGAGATCTGATCATAAATTACATAAACCTGATGTACATGTGTATCGCCAGGCATAAGCACATACCTGACGGCTGAGCTTGCAAAATTATTCACGTATGCAGAGTCAGGATTGTACTGAGGTTGCTAGATTTTTATAGGGATCCTCGTAGAGGTGTAAGACAAAGATGAGATCTTGGATCATGCACCAAGTCGAAACCCCTGGCCATGGCGATTGAGAGAATCCTAGCTCCTGGGGACGCAATTTGACGGCGAGCTGGGGCTGCGTCCTGAGTACAATCGTAGTACATACAGTGAATGGTGCTGAGACAAAGGAATCGACCACTACGCCAAACTTATTATGGCTCCGAGCTTCTCTCTTGTGACTCTAAAGCTTCTTATAGTCGTAATAGTTGCACAGGGCTGCACATAGGTCGACATCACTGTTAGCTGACTGAATTGGACACGGATCAATATTACTTATTACTGTATTGACTGAAAACAGAATCACCTTCTGCTTCCTGTAGAGTGTAAAAGCTGTCCAGTTTCAAGACTTCCATGTCCACGTACGTGCATCGTCGCTGTCCGTGCTCGCAGTCAACTTGGCAAGTAACTTACTAATATCATCCCAGTCACAACCTTTCCATGGCCAGTGGATCCGTGGATGGACAGTGTGACCCATGGTTCATTCTAACACTTGGAATGCGGTCTTTCGAGACTGGAGGGTGGATACAATCGGAGAAGGATGCACAAAGCGACCAAAGGTTAACATGTGGCACTGCTCAACACCAAATAATTATAAACCAAGCAGTCAGACCCATTCAGACATCCTGTGCTGATGACGTGCTCTATTTGCGACCAAATCTTCACCAGGCCCTTCCAACTGACCAAAAGGGAACTGAACTAACCTGTCCAAGCGTGCTACGGCTGTTGACTTTGGTGCCAGTAGTATCACTGGCAGCCTGAGTGATATTAACCGTGATAACTCAACGCTGCTATGATACCTGCACTTACTGGATTCAAAACCTCTCTGTCTGCCAATGGGGATGGTAGGTAACTAGTGCTAAGGACGTTGGTGGTACCTCTTCTTCCTTCCCAACCTCTTCCTTCTCCTGCTCAATGCCAATGGAACTTTCAAGCCAACAACTCCGACAACTCCCCCAGTTTCTTTCGCTGGAAGTGAGAACATAGGCAGAATCGTCAGCAGGATCGTTCAGTCCAGGTTTGGAAAAATCCTGCTCAAGCTGGGTGGGAACAATGATTCGCCCTCCCTCTACCCCCACTGATCATGCATGTTTAGGTTAAATACTGACGTGGCACTGCTTCAATACACCATCCATCAGCTGTGATTGTCATGCCTGATGTAGACCTCACCGCCATTTTTTTTTGGCTCAGTAGACACTGCTGGCCAATGCTACACGTCCACGTGGTGCTGGGCGATTTCCTTGATGGCGTGCCGGATTATGAGGGGTTCGCCCGTGCAGCTGTTGCAGAGGGCGTGCGCATCTTCAAGACTGCCGGGAACAGTCGTACGTGATTTTTTTTCTTCTGCCCGTTGGCGTCAAAATGAGACTGACGGTAGTGCTTAAATTGGGCAGTGAAGATGTGTGTGACAATGTTCATTCATAGTCATGATGGATGCTGATGGTCACCCCCAAACCTGGCTTTTGGATCCACGCAGTTAGGTCCTTTCTGGTTTGTATCTGGTCATGCATTGTCCATAGATGCCTCCTGCATGTTGGTGGAACAGACCCACAAAGATGGGCAATATACGACTGTAATGGAGGTGACCCTGAGTCAAGGTTTGGTGACATGTGCAGTACGAGTAGTACATGAGAAAATACGAGTTAGAGAGTACAAGTTTCAAGTTTAGCACTTGTGCTTGACACAGACCACCCAGAACGTTAAGACAAACAGACACATTACAGTAAGTAAGACTAAGACTGGACTAAGACAGCCCAGAACGTGAAGATGAAAGCAGACACATTAGGTAAGGCTACTCAGACTGCCCAGACGGGAGCTCAGACGACTGGCAGTCCGCTTGCCCAAGTGGGTCTTCCGTGGTCACAGTCACATTGACAGCGACTGGGACGAGCCTCAGATGATCACACTAGTAGAAATGCCAACTCCGTTGGCAGAGACCTTGCTGCTGCAAAGGCGAAAAGGAAAATGTTATTAAAAGCAGCTTAAGTAGCATAAGTAATGCAGGTTAGAAAGGCCGTTTACGGTATTCCAGGTTAAGTAGGATAGGTTAAGAAACTGTGTTTACATATTCGCCATCATGGATGATCCGTATGCGGCAGCCAAGTTCTTCCAATACGAATAGATGCAACCACAAAGTCATGATGTGCGTCGGTGTGCTAGGACAGGTAGCTGCGTATTTTGGCCTCATTGAATCGCAAGGTCGGGGAACTCTACACCTGCATATGTTAACGTGGCTAGCGAATTCGCTGATGACGGACAAATGCACAATCTACTCAAGGGTGTTAGTTTTCGACAGCGCGTGGTAGAATACATCCGAGCAAATGTACGTGCATATGGCTTGATAGGCACCGAAGATGAGTGTGAGACGGACATGAGACTCAAGGCAAAGGGAACAAAGTGAACGCTGGTGGTTTGCCGTTGGAGTTGGGAATGTCAGCCTGAGTGGCCTGGGCAGACACTGGAAATCATACTGGGATTTCTGCAGTAGAGACCGTCAACAAAGGCTGTCCAAAAGTCTAACTTTTTCTGCAAGGAATTGAATGTATACATGTCTCACTAGTAAATGTACAGTTAACGACAATGTTCAAATAGAGAAACCCCACTCGACCAGGATGTATAATGCTCATCATGACTCGCGTTCCCAGGGAGTTGGGAACAAAGTACAGAAGGTGCATCCACATCATAGAAGGAACTCCAACCATCCCGTTTATTGACCAACGTTGCCCACAACGAAGGCGAATCTTGTGGTGGACAGAGGATATCTGGACTAACCCCAGCACACACGTAGTCGTAGGAGGTGAAGAGAGGCCACCCGTCTTGGAGGGTTGCTGCACCCTGTGATGGCAAAATGTACTTATGCTGCTTGAAATAGGGATCGGCGGAGAGCAAGAACACGATGCGAATGATTGGAATGGGGAATCGTCCGTCTTCTTTGTCTATATCATAGATCAAGCGACAGTAGAAGGGATCCATCTTCGAGAACAGATCATCGAGAGATCCGGCCCCATAGGTGGCTGAGTCATTCTTCACTTGGACAATTATGAAGCCGACTTTATTGATATCAAGGTCAGTACCATCGTACAAGTACGGGTACACGGCATCGAAGCCCGGTTGACAATTAGTGCCCAAGGCAGCTGCACCACACGCCATGAAATGGAGGAGATATGGACATGCCAGGGTCTTTTGTTCTTGTGGTTTGATGAGGTGATTGAAATGCATCATTGCATTCTTGAATATGGTACCAAATGACTGTGGCATGTCCGTGGAGTGATGAAGCGACGGCTCATTGTCAAGCATTGAAGTGTCAGTAAATAGTTGTTGGAAGAGCTCAAGGACAGAAAAATATGGGCAAAGCCGTCCTATGGGAAGAGGGGGTTTGTTCTTGACTACTTGGTCGCAGGCCCAGGTGAAGAATGAGGCCACTATTAACTCTCCACAATCTCCCTGATTGATGCAATACCTGTTCAAGACTAGCAAAAGGGCACCAGGTAGTGAAAACTTCTTGGTTAACATGATGCGAGAAGCGGCCTCCAAAAGGACAGGTTCCGAGGAAGCAATGCCACGCAGAGATTCAATTCCGTCTTCAATTGCCACGCAGATGCGCATGTGGTTTGCTATCTGATCACGCATTACTTCCACAGAGTCGAGAGGGTTTGCCGAATAAAAGAGATATTGTGGCATGTGGGTATCGAGCACTAAGTGTCACGGTTACAAGGGACCGTGGCTCAAAGCGAGCTCGTGTTCTTGTCACGTGATCGAGTAGGCACTACGCGTGACCTAAGTCGTCTGGTATTGCACGTGATCCTGGGAAGGATGATCACGTGGTATCTTGTTGGAACGAAGTGAGGCCGAGGTGCCCGAGGCCGAGATGCCCAAGTACTTGGTTCCGGTAGGTCCTTTGCAAAGGAGCCTTTCTGTGACGTTACATGTGTTATAGCACACGCGTCAAGCTTCGATATGGCTGACTAAGCCGGAGTGGTGATAGAGATGAAAGGATGAGGAAGTTGCTTAGTCACAAGGTTTCTGCAGTGGATTCAACTCGTATTGGAGACGAAGTTGAGACTGGGGATTCCAGCTCAACTTCCTACTGCTTTTATACTACCCTACCTAGTCATAACGAGTCGTAGGTAGGAGTCAATAAGGAGTCAGTAGTGCTCACCAAGAGTCACTACTATGAGTCGCGTACAGTCGCGACGACTCTTAGGGAGTCGCCATGAGTCGCTCGTACAAGTCGCGTCGCGTCGCAGTCACGAGGAGTTATCGCGTCACATGACATATGGTCATATGACAACTGGTAAGTCCGAGTCGCGTCACATGATATCTTATCATGTGACAGTACAGGTCACAGGTCAGAGCCCGAATGGCGAAGGGAAAAGAAACCGTAACACCACCCCCTCTTCTAGGCGGGTGTGCCATCACTCGCTAAGTCCGGT
>QLOZ01000806.1:0-12744 GCA_003314065.1 Lactarius sp. MG50
TGAGATGTCAGCCTAACCAATATCTACACCTAGTGAATATTCAGTTGGTGTCTGCCTAATCCGACCAGACCTTAGGCAATATTCGTTGAGGTGTCAGCCTAACCAATGACTACACCCAGTGAATATTCAGTCAGTGTCCACCTAATCCGACCAGACACTAAGGCAATATTGGTTGAGGTGTCAACCTAACCATTGTCTACACCGAGTGAATATTAAATCACTGTCCGCCTAATCTGATCAGACCTCAGGCAATATTGGTTGAGGTGTCAGCCTAACTAATGGCTACACCTAGTGAATATTCAGTCAGTATCCGCCTAATCAGACCGGATCTTTAGACAATATTGGCTTGGATATCAGCCTAACCAATGTCTACACCCAGTGAATATTCAGTCAGTGTCCGCCTAACTGATCAGACCTCAGGCAATATTTATTGGGGTGTCAGCCTAACCAATGTCTACACCCAGTGAATATTCAGTCAGTGTCTGCCTAATCTGACCAGACACTAAGGCAATATTGGTTGAGGTGTCAGCCTAACCATTTTCTACACCTAGTGAATATTAAATCACTGTCCGCCTAATCCGACCTGACCTCAGGCAATATTGGTTGAGGCATCAGCCTAACTAATGGCTACACCTAGTGAATATTCAGTCGGTATCCGCCTAATCAGACCGGACCTTCAGGCAATATTGGTTTGAATATCAGCCTAACCAATATCTACACCCAGTGAATATTCAGTCAGTGTCCGCCTAATCCGACCAGACACCAAGGCAATATTGGTTGAGGTGTCAGCCTAACCATTGTCTACACCTAGTGAATATTTAATCAGTGTCTGCCTCATATGACTGGACACTCAGGCAATACTGGTTGTGATGTCAGCCTAACCAATATCTACACACAGTGAATATTCAGTCAATGTCTGCCTAACCGATCAGACCTCAGGCAATATTCATATTGGGGTGTCAGCCTAACCAATGTCTGCACCCAGTGAATATTCAGTCAGCGTCCGCCTAATCTGACAGACCTTAGGCAATATTGGTTGAGGTGTCAGCCTAACCAATGTCTACACCTAGTGAATATTCAGTCAGTGTCCACATAATCCGACCGGACCTTCAGGCAATATTGTTTGGGATATCAGCATGACCAATATCTACATCCAGTGAATATTCAGTCAATGTCCGCCTAATCTGACTAGACCTCAGGAAATATTGGTTAAGATGTCAGCCTGACCAATGTCTACACCTGGTGAATATTTAATCACTGTCTGCCTAGTCCAACCAGACACTCAAGTAATATTGGTTGAGATGTCAGCCTAACCAATATCTACACCTAGTGAATATTCAGTCAATGTCTGCCTAATCAGACTGGACCTTCAGGCAATATTGGTTGATATATCAGCCTGACCAATATCTACACCCAGTGAATATTCAGTCAGTGTCTGCCTAATCTGACCAGACCTCATGTGATATTCATTGGGGTGTCAGCCTAACCAATGTCTACACCCAGTGGATATTCAATCACTGTCCACCTAATCCGACTAGACACTCAGACAACATTGATTGAGATGTCAGCTGAACCAACATCTTCAATGAGTCAATATTTAAAACATGTCCACCTTATCAGACAACACCAGCATAGTATATTGGTTAGGCTGTCAGGCGGACCGATTCCTACACCCAGTGAATGTGATATATAACAATCCGCCGATTACATTCAGTCGGATACCTAATATCCATTGCTGGACAGTCAGATAGTCTCTTAGTAAGCGTCGGACATGTTACAAACGTGTATTAAATACCATTCTGCCGATCTATAAAGCACATATACTATCTGAAATCCGGTGGATATCCGCTGGGATGTCTTAGATGATATAATGTCACTGTATTAACTACGCTTGTAGCGGATATTTGTGCTGAAGGGGCTCATTGACAGTGACATGAGTGATGACCTTGAAGATCCTGATGTTCAGCTGTGTATATCATTGTTCATACCTATCACACAAAAAGACCTAATCATATTAATTCCATCAGAGCGTTTGAAAAAAGATTGGAATGCACCTGTTTATGCCTTCTTCCAGCCTATCCCAAAGATTGGTCATGATGGCATGTGGCGATTCCATGAGTTCATCTGTGCCACAAGGGGTTGCAGAAAGTCAGTACAGTGCTACCTAGCCCTTTAAGGTCTGGTCCGGTCTGGTCTTTTTACCTTTTGGGCTGGCAACCGCGACCACAACTGGTTGCAATTCTCACTCCAGGGCTCTGTGACCGAACCGAACTGCGCAGAACCAGTCGACATCAGTTCAGTCGCGGTTGCTAACTGGTTGCAACTGGTCTTCTTTTGGACCGCAAGAGACCAGTTTCGACTGGTCAGAACCGTTGGTTCTAACCAGTTGTACCAGTGTTCACACAGCTACTAATAGTATTCACCCTATATTCATATGTAATACTATGTACTGTACATTTTACACTACTACAGAATGTTCTAAGATATAGTTTTTAATCCCACTCTGATGATTCGCCCAGCGTCATGTTGCTGGTCATAGTTACGCAGCTTGTCGCGGTGTGCTGCTTGTCACGGTGCGCTGCTCATCCTCGGTGCATTGCTTGTCACAGTGCACTGCTTGTCGCGGTGCACTGCTTGTCGCGGTGCACTGCTTGTCGCGGTGCACTGCTTGTCATGGTGCACTGCTTGTCGCGGTGCACTGCTTGTCGCGGTGCACTGCTCGTCGTGGTGTGTTGCTTGTTGTGGTGCGTTGCTTGTCCTCGGTGTGTTGCTCATCGCGGTGCACTGCTCGTCCTCAGTGTGTTGCTTGTCCTCGGTGTGTTGCTCATCGTGGTGCGCTGCTTGTCCTCAGTGCATTGCTCGTTGCGGTGTGCTGCTCGTTGCGGTGTGCTGCTTGTTGTGGTGCACTGCTAGTCGCAGTTGTGCAGCCTGTCGCAGTGCGCAGCTCGTTGCGGTCACAGTGCTCGTCGGTGCGCTGCTGGTCACGGTCATGCAGCTGGTTGCGGTCATGTGGCTGGTCATGGCCGTGCAGCTGGTCATGGTCACGCTGCTCACTGCCATCGCACTCCTGGTCGTGGCCGTGCTGATCCTCGTCGCAGTGCTGGTTCTCGTCGTGGTGCCAGTCCTCGTCGTGGTGCTGGTCCTTGTCACGGTGCCGGTCCTCGTCACGTGCTGGCCATTGTCCTGCAGAGAAGAGAACCCCTCCGCTCGTGTTTGGGACGAGGGAGGGCGTAGGGCAGTTGGTTGCCTAGAACAAGAGAGCCCCCTTTAGGGGGTGTTGCCCAGAACAAGAGCAAGAGAGAACACCCTCCACTCGTGCTTGGAGCAAGGGAGGGGTTGTGGCCCAGACCAAGAGAAACACCTCCACTCGCACTTGGCATGAGGGAGGGAGCCATTGTTGCCCAGACCAAGAGAAGTGACCATCTGGTCCATCCCTTCACGGAGGTGGCTTCATTGAGGTGGTGAGGAACAAGCAGGCAGGGGCAGCTGCCAGCGGCCCAACCGTAAGGGCGTGGGTGTGTGAGAAACTGATGATGCGTCACACGTCAACAATGTTGGGAGTGACCAAACATGGCCAAATGGTCCATGTGCGGCCTTGTCTATATAAGCAGCCCATCTTATTCCCTTTATCTTGTCTCACCCCCCAGTATTGTAGCATTAATAAATTATATTAATATTAATAAAATTTTTTTTTTATATTGCTTAAATATAAGACCGTTGGTCCGGTCATTAACCAGTCTCGACCGGTTTTTGTCAGTTAATACAAAGTTCCCAACACAGTGACGACCGTGACTGAACTGAAGGAAAACCGGGTGTGACCATGCATCTGTATTTTGACAGGCTACTTTCTAGGGGTTGTACAAGGTTGTACAACCTTGTACAACCTTGTACAACCCCAAAAAGTTTGCAAGCTGACCAGTTCACAAGCCATGTCAAAATTTTCACAATCTCCTTACCAAATGATAACCAGCAAGCAGGACAAGTTTGGAAAGTCCTGAAAAGCCCAACAAGCACAAAAGTTCCAATTATAGAATGTGACACTGTGACACAGGTAACCCTGCATAAATTTTTATTAATAATTAATTGTCTGTTATCCACAAAAAAACTTTATTTAAACCTTATTATTACATATTATTACATTTATGTTCTATACAACTAAGTTACAAGAAAATAACTATTTATTTCCAGGACTGGTGATGTGTGGGCATGCCGGCAGCGTGTGGGCAATGTGCAGACAGCGCGTGGGCACACAGGGGGCGTGCAGACACCAAGGCGGTGTGTGGGCAATCTGCGGACGATGCGTGGGCACGCGAGCAGCACGCAGCGATGCGCAGGTACGCAAGCAGTGCATGGCGATGTGCGAGCGGAGCGTGGGCGATGTGTGGACGGTGCGCAGGCACGCGAGCGGCACGCAGGCGGTGTGCGGGCACGCGGGCGACGTGCGGATGGTGCACGGGCACAAGGGGAGCGTGCAGGCACGAGGGCAGCGCGCAGGCGATGTGCGGACGGTGCGCAGGCACGCGAGCAGCGCGCAGGCAGTGTGCGGGCACACAGGCGATGTGCGGACGGTGCGTGGGCACAAGGGGAGCATGCAGGCACGAGGGCGGCGCGCAGGCGATGTGTGGATGGTGCGCGGGCACGCAAGTGGGGCACAGGCATGAGGGCAGCATGCAGGCGGTGTGCGGACACGCGGGCGATGTGCGGACATGCTGGCAATGAGAACGTGCGTGGGCGAGGTGGGAGCAGGCAGGAACCCCCATTGGATAAGGGGGGGAGAGCGTCGTCGTCGTTGATAACGGGATACGACAGACGAGGGGCCTGTCATCATCAGACTTGTTAGCAGGGAACAAATATACAACAAAAAACACTTATCTTGTGGGCTCAAGGGGCTCTTCTAGCCGCTCGAGCCCAACCCTTGCTTGCCTGTTCAAATCGGTCTCATGTTTGCAGCGAGGGTGCGGGTTGATGGAAACTCCCTCTCGCGTTTGGAGTGAGGGAGAGGTGATTGGGAAAAAAGTTACCCCAGTCACGGAAATCAACATGGTCATGTGATCACTCACCCGGTTTTTTTTTCCACTAAGTTATTATTCAACGCGCTCCATTTCAACTTGCTTTTCCAACCCCCTTCCTTTCCTCCAAACGTGAAATGGAGGCGCTCTGTTTCACTCCTGCTGACACCCCACATCCTCCGCCCTCCAGTCTGTGAGTGCCTGTGCTCACTTGCTCGGTTTCACCCCTGCTGACATCCCGTGTCCTCCGCCCTTTAGAATGTGAGTGCCTGGCTGCCTGCACTCGCTCGCTTGGTTTCACTCCTGCTGACACTTCCGCGTCCTCCATTCTCCAGGGTGAGAGTGCCTGCACTCGCTCGCTCGGTTTCACCCCTGCTGACACCCCACACCCTTGCTGCAAACACGAGATCGATTTGAACAGGCAAGGTTGGGCTCGAGCAGCTAGGAGAGCCCCTTCCACAAAATAAGTGTTTTTTTTTTGTATATTTGTTCCCTGCTAACAAGTCTCTGATGATGACAGGCCCCTCGTCATATCCCGTTATCAACGACAACGCTCTCCCCCCTTGTCTAACGTGGGCCAGAGGGGGTTCCTGCCCGCTCCCACCTCGCCCACACACGTTCCCATCGCCAGTGCGTCTGCACATCGCCCACATGCCTGCACACCGCCTGTGCGCCCCCCTCGTGCTTGCGCATGTTGTGTGCCTGCGCACCACCTGCACGCCGCCCTCGTGCCCATGCACTGTCCTGTGTGCCCGCACACCACCCGTGCGCCCCCCTCGTGCCTACGCATGTTGTGTGCCCGCGCACCACCTGCGCGCCGCCGTCATGCCCGCGCACTGTCCCATGTGCCCATGCACCACCCGTGCGCCGCCATCGTGCCCGCACACCATCCTGCTGTCCGCACACCGCCGTTGTGCCCACGTGCTGCCCGCACATAGCCGTGTGCCCACGTGTCGCTTGCACATCGCCTGTGCGCCCACACACCATGTGCCTTATGCACATTACTACAATGTAGATAGACATGTAATTATGTAGTTAATAGTAAATTTTATTATGTTTTTCAAAGCCTGCATGATAACTGTGGGCTTAGTGTGAATTTATTTTATTTTTAATCCAATTTATATACCATGTAAGTCAGGTGACAAGCTGTGTCACACCTTGACAGTGTCACATACTGATCCTTAATTGTTCAACTTGTCATCTTGTGCAGCTTGTGCTGGTGAACTTGTAGTGCTTGTGGTGCTTTCTTGCTGGTGCACCAGGAAAAAGCCTGGCAGTAAGCTGTCTTCTAGCTGATGTGACTGGTTGTACCATGCAACCGGTTGCAGTCCGGTCCGGTCGCCTGGTTTTTTCCGGTCCACTTGACCGGACCTGAAAGGGCTATCCACAGTACTGTCATCGCCATTGCTGTTCAGCACCCTTGCCTCCATCATGCCACCCACACCTGCCCATGCACCTCCCTGAGCAAGGCCATCACAGTCGTGCCACGCCATACTGCCACTGCCACTGTTGGCACCATCATTGCTGCTGTGTGAGCTGAATTGGTAAGACTAATTTATTATTCTAATGTATCTATTCTATTCTCTGTAGATGAGCTGTAGCACATTGCCCAGAGATTTCTGGGGCATCCATAGCACTGTCATCACCAATGCCATCATGCCATGCCTTGCCACCACCTCCACCGCCACTGGCACCATCATTGCTGTCGCATGAGCTCAATTAGTAAGATTATCTTCTTTATGAGCTCTTATTCTAATGTATCTAATCTATTCTCTTCTTTGTAGATGAACTGTGCCGCTACCTCCACCGCCCCCAGCACTATCATCGCTGTCACGCCATGCCTTGCAGCTGCCCCACCACCAGTACTGTCATTGCCGTTGCACCATGTCATGCCACTACCCCTGCCACCAGCACTGTCATTGCCATCGCGCCATGCCATGCCGCTACCCCTGCCACCAGCACCATCATTGCTGTCGCACCACACCATCATGCGAGCACCACCATTGCCATCGTGGTTGTGCCATGCCATGCTGCTGCCTCCCCTGCCGCCAGCACAGTCATCACTGTTGTGCCACACCTTGCAGCCACCCTGCCACCACTGGTGGTACTGTCATTGCTGGAACATGGGCACTGCCATCGCTGTTGCGCTGTGCCATGCCCCTACCTCCGCTGCCAGCACGGTCATCGCTGTCACACCATGCCTTGCAGCCACCCCCTCCCTGCCACCGCCAGTACCATCATTGCCATCGTGCAGGCACCACCATCACCATCGCCATCGCCATCATGTCATGTCATGCCACTACCTCTGCTGCCACTGCCACAATCTTGCCAGCACCATTGTTGCCACTGCCATCTACACCAGTGGCACGCCAGCACCGTTACCACCACCGCTGCTGCCACAATCTTGCCAGCACCATCGCCACTGTGGTAGCCACACCAGCGCCGCACCAGCACCGTTGCCACTGCCATCCTGCCAGCACCATCTCCACCACCACCATCATGATCCCACTAGTGGGGCGCCAGCACTGTTGCCACTGCCGCTGCAATCCTGCCGCTGCCGCTGCGATCCTACCAGCACTGTCGCTGCCCTGGCCGCAGCCAGCACCTTGCCAGCACTGTCGCCACTGCAGCCGCAGGGCCAGCACCATCATCGCCGCAACACCAGGCAATCCCACCGCCATTCTACCAGCACTGTCGCTGCCCCTGCCGCAATCCTCATCAGCACCTTGCCAACACCATTGCCACTGTGGCCATGGCGCCAGCACCATCATCACCATGATGCCAGGTGATCCATCTCTTGCAACTGCAGTACTTTTATTACATCAACTATGCTAGTATACTGTACAATCTACTCTTCCCCCACTACTTTTAGGATAGTAAAACATGTGTGAATTGTGGATGTGAATGTAAACTTGTGAGTTGTACCTGTCATGACCTGTGACTGGTAGCCCACTGGGTTGTAGGTACAGGTGGATGCAGGTGCAGGTGCAGGTGAGCCCAAAAGTACCCATGGTTTACCTGTGCTGATCCCTAATCTTTGTCAACTGTGGTGTCATCTACATGTGGAATAGTCTGTTCCTGCAGCTGGTTATAGAGGGTATGGTAGGTGTTTGCAGCTTCCAGGTGATCAAGTGATTCTAGGAACTCCATATGCTGTGCAGTAAAATGATTATGTAGGAGGAGAGCAGCTCTCTCTGCCTTCTGCAATGTTGCCTTGGCTTCCCTTAGTTCTGCCTGAGTTCCAGTCATCTCTTCTCCCAGATAGCAGTACCACACAACTTCCCCATGTAGGAAAGGATTGGAGACCTCCTGTTACACTTTTTCTTACTTCTTACTTTCACTTGTCATCCACTATGCCTCATTGCTTATATCTCCTTGTATGACTAGGGTGAGGGCCAGCGACTGATAAGACATGTGACTCGTTCCAGATAATGCAGTAGTTACCTATGATATGTAGTACTTAAGCGATGGACTAGTGACTTGTGATTCTCTAAGCTAGTTCTCTTGTACCAATACTAGCCATTGTGTTTGCCCACTCCACTTGTGCACCACGACTCCTTGAGACAATTCCTCAAACTCTCTCTTAAGTCCGAAGGCTTAACCTGCCTAAGCGTGACTTAGCGATACGTGTGGGACCTACACATAACATTAGAACTAGCTTCCTGAACATTGACAAACTGGACACCACCCAGGGAGAACTTCTCGACCAACTCGAAGAACAAGACCACCTTGACCAAGTAGAGGTGTATCTTAACGCTTGAGTCAGAGTCCACAGTGAATACTGTGAATGGACATGCACTCAGCATCACAACATTGAACACAAATTCTTGGCACACCAACTGTATCTATTACATGAGAGAAGAACCACCCTTGCTCTGATTGTCCAACAACTACAATTGCAAATTGTACAACAATGATAAACTGGAGGACTACAATAGCCCATATATTCTTGATGGTTCACAGCTTCCTCCCCAATACCGACCCCTGTTCCCAACTGTACCCAATGAACCAAACAAAGTGCCCAAGGAGAGAATCCCCTGGACAAAAATTGGAGAGAAACAAGCCCTCTTTTGCAAAAAGGGTACCAAACTTGCCCCATCTATGTTTGCACTGTGGGACAGATTTTATGCACTATACATGGGATGAGTCTTCCCCCTCGTATATTGAAACGACATTTTCTACACCTTCTACCAAGATTGGAATGAACAGACACACAGCTTTGAGAATGGCAAAGCCACTGGACTTGTTACACTTTCAATCTCACATACCACCCATGCACCCCCTTCATTCCTTTATTCTTGCTATTCATCCTTTGACTGTCTCAAACCCCAGACCCAATTACGATACTGACTCACATGACCTGACTTGGAAGTCTACTCTTGCAATTGTCTCTGACTATATAAGGTAGCCTAGATTAGTCTTGTACCTCTAGGCTTGTTCTCTTTGTACCAATACTGAGCTCCACTCTGGCCCGCAGTGGCTAATTGGCTTTTCTCCTCATCTTGTGCACCCTCAGATCCTCAGGCTGATTGCCTGACTTTGAACTCCCCTTGTGAACCCTTATCATGGGGTTGCATGTCTAAGGGGACCGCCACTGTGTCTGGTCTCAATCCCAAGACTCACAGTGTCTGAGTCAAGACTTGACTTAGCGATAGACTGATATGATATGCCCAGCACTCAGGCATAACAGGACTACCACTGAACACAGCCCTCAACCCCAACATCAACAACTTCACTGGGGAGGAACTCACCCATGAAGTACTGCTACCATTAGCCTCCAAACTTGAGGCAACAACCAGTGTAGAAACCCTCAGACCACAACTGGATGAGGATCCCACTGACACATCACACAAACAATCGACAACACACACCATGGACAATGACAAACTGACCTATCCCCCAATCACCAGAATGGTGACAGTAACCCTTACACCTGTGCAAGTGTTCACGCTCACATGCACAGCCCCTGCCAGTGGTGGTGGTGGTGGTGGTGGTGGTGGTGGTGGACTGGCAGGCCCACCTCCAGCACCTGGTGGACTGCCAGGAGCAGGTGGCGGAGAAGTGGGACCCCCTCCTCCTCCCCTGGCAGCAGCACCTGCCCCTCCCACTGGAGCACCAGCTGGGAACGGAAAACTTGAAGGAAAAGAACCCCCAATCTTTGAAGGAGACCAACTCCTCACTGATGAATTCATGCACGCTATAAAACTATACCACTTCCTCAACCAAACCACCCCCATCATAGCCGACCCTTACTGCCGGGTAGCCCATGCTCTAATGTACATTCAAGGTGCTGCAGTAGCCAAATGGAAAAGAGCTCAGGAAGAATGGATCATGGGCAACCCAATTCCAATGCCACCACTACCAAATGTATGGGAGCAATTCGAACAGAACTTCATACAGGATTGGACCGATACGAACCAACAATATCAAGCAGCCATGGAGCTTGACAAGTTGCGAATGCAGGGATTAGATATAGACACCTATATCACCTGCTTCACTGAATGGGCACACAAAGCCCAGTATCAAGAGGATGACCCAGCAGTACTGGAAAAGTTTAAAAGAGGATTGAATAATGTCAGACTCCTTGACACCTGCATGAACCTTGACCAACCCCAAAATTGGGTGGACTGGAAGGCTGCCACATGCAAATGAACAGCCATCATGATGGCATTAGAACCTCACCGACAGGCCTTCTGGACACAGAAGAAAGTAGCAGGGAATAAACCACCTAACTGTGGAGTCCCACAACCCTTTTTCATTCCTAACCAAAATGCTCATGGGCAGTTTAACACCCAACGAGAGAACTGCTGACCTGATCCCAACACCATGCAGGTGGACAGTGCATGCAAAGCAGTCACCAAAGCAGACAAAGAGAGATGTCAATGAGAAGGACGTTGCTATTTCTGTCAAGCACAAGGACACATTTCTAGTCAGTGTCCAAAGAAGAAACCACATCCCGATGTTAAACAAGTGCAGACTACTATGAACGAACCAGAAGCTAGTGGGAGTAGTGGACAGATGATGTCCCTTTCCCAAGATGACATAATTGCCTTCTTGAAAGGCATGATGGCAACAGAACATCAGGAGATGGCCATGAAGTGGGGACAAGTATGTGAGGAAGAGGGTTTTGGTCAAGCTTGAGCAAGATGGCCTTTGCTTGAGCATTATTTCAATGTGATGTATTCTTACCATGAATTAACTCCATGCAAATTGCTGTTTCTTTTCACACTGCATTGAAAATGGCCAACCTCCTTGCATTCCTAGACTTGGGAGCCATGGAGTGTTTTGTCAGCCAACAATTTGTAGATGAACATAAACTAGGCACCAAACTACTACCATTACCATGACGATTGAAAAATGTGGATGGATCCCTAAACAAAGGAGGCGACATCACGCATTACACAGACCTAGAAGTGTTGACTGGGGGAACCCCTCACACCTTATGCTTTTACATAGCTGACATGGATAGAGATTGTGTAGTGTTAGGATACCCATGGTTTGCTGCTTCTAACCCACAACCCAATTGGAAGGAAGGCATGCTCCTGGCAAAAGTAATCCTACGAACTGCAGGAGCAGTGACACAAAATCCCACATGCAAAACCAAGGTCGCAGGCATGTCAACAATCACCATACAAAACTATCCATTCATATGACCAGGAGAACAACTAGTAATGCAACTAGCCAAGACCACCATAGTGCAACAACTTGCCCAAGTGGTGAATACTCAACCCAAGTGAACTTGGGACCAAATTGTCCCCATTCACTATCACAACCATGCTGTTACGATCTGGACTGCTTACTTTACGACTTTCTTTCGCCTTGTACTACTAAACTGACCCTGTACCCTTACCCTCGACCCACTGTCTCTAGGCCCCTCTTGTTTACTGACTGTATGACGCACCTTGGCCCTACGCCCTGGTACGATGACACGTTCTTCTTCTACCCACCCTGTACCCTTACCAGTGACCTCATACTTACCTATGACGCACCCCTACTTACCCTCGACCCTAACCAGTACTTATAGTGCATCGTCCTGATTGTGTAGACTCAGACTTGACTTCTTGAGCAATCAAGCTAGTTCCACCCATTCTGAAGCTAGAGTCCCTCTCAGGTCCTCCTGAAAGCTTTAGCCTTCACTGTTCCTCTTGACTCAGGAGATAATAATCGAACTACGATTGTCTTCACCTGAGCCCAGAAGAACTGTCCTCTCCGCACTTGTGCTTAGCCCGCACTCGTGTACTTGTGAATCCTCTCTTCGCCTGCGTATTCCAGGCCCTCCCAGAGTCTCCAGAAGCCTAGACTTGGGCTAGACCAAGTCAAGAACCTACCAGACGCACACGTCGTGCACAAGGCCACGCTTGAGCCTAACATTAAGTCAAGTCTCCTCCAACCACAGTGGCTTCCTACTCAGCCCGAGAGGAAGAAGAACCAGACCAACAAGAAGGATTTGGTTGAAGAGACTTACAGGAACCACCTCCTGTTTGGCCCAACGACTATTTTATCTTTGAAAGAAGAACAGAAGATGACCTCCTCCCTCATGTCAGAGGAGACGCTTATTGGAGAGAAGACAGCCTCGGAGAAGGCTATTGGATCAGATATTACAACAGAAGAAGGGGCGCAGTAGAATTCGACCAAGAAGAGAATCGGTGGTTCCCCCTATACTTTATCGACGGGAACACCTACACATCAGAACTACTCGCCTTCACAAGAGCCCAGGAAGAGGCTATAGGCCTAG
>QLOZ01000808.1:0-15336 GCA_003314065.1 Lactarius sp. MG50
GTGGGGTGTCAGCAGGGGTGAAACCGAGCGAGCGAGGCACTCACGCGCTGGAGGGCGGAGGACACGAGGTGTCCGGTGAGACCAGGCGAGTGGGCCACCGTTGGCCACCGGTGTGGCTGGTGCTGCCGCTGGTGGTGGTGCTGCCACCGCTGTTGTCCTAAGGGGGGAAGGATCATGGAGTTAGTATACAAGTTGATTGAAAAAAGGCGGCAGGAGGGGGAGACCACGCTCACCTGCCCTCACATGTGCCGCTGCCACTGTCGCGTCCACTGCTCCAGCTGCTACTGGTGACGCCGTTGCCACTGTTGTCGTTGCCGCCGCCGCCGTGGCCGTTGCACCCGCTGCTGGTGCTGCTGCCATAGCTGCCGACGCCGTTGCTGCTGTGCCCGCTGCGCTGCCGCCGCCGCCGCCACCGGTGCTGGTGCTTGTTAGCGGTGGGGAGGAAAGTGGGCATGCATTGCCCCCGGAGTTCCCATTGCTCAATCAGCAGAGGGACAGAAAACAAAAAAAAACATACAGAGCAGCCTGAGTCCCATGTGCCACTGAGACGGGCGAAACTCACAACTTAGTCGTGCGAGTGTCGAATGGCAATATTTGTTTGGCAATATTTGCTAATCATTTGTAAGCCCCTCGCCACTTGCGCACAAGTCAACATAACATCAACATCAACAGTCAGCCCACTTGGCACGCTCTTCCTTGGGGGTTTTTTTTATATTTTCTTTGGTATCTAAGCTAACTAGTAATTGCCCTCACAGGTACGCTGGCACGTCGCCAGCACCCCCCTCGCTCGCCACTGCGGCCTGGGGTGGTTCACTCTATGGTGACATCTTGCCGCCACATCACCACCACCAACCTCCTCTCGCTCACAAACGCGAGCTGGGGGTGGTTTCGATGACACCCCGCCACCACCTCACCGCCAACTCACTGCCACCACCCCCTCTCGCTTGCAAATGCGAGCTGGGGGTAGTTTCGACGACGCCCCGCCGCCACGTCGCTACCATGTCGCCGCCAACACCCCCCCTTCCTCCTTGTAAATGCGGGCAGGGGGTGGATTCTCTCCGCCGCCACGTTGCCGCCACACCACCCTCTCGCTCACAAGCGCGAGCTGGGGGCATTTTTTTTCTTTTTCGTTCGTATCATTCCTATCAATCATGGCAACATTGCTCTATTCACTCATGCCAAGCTTTACCACCTCCACCTTCAGTCCGACCCGTCACATCCATTGCGGCCGTGCCAGCACCATCACCACCGTTGTGGTTGCGCCAGCCCCGTCACCGCGGCTGCAGCTGCAGCCACGGCCGTCTCAGCACCATCGCCGTCACCGTTGCCGCTGCTGCCGCACTGTCACCACCCCCGCCACACCGCCATCGCCATTGCGGCCGCGCCAACAATGTCACTGCGGTCGTACCCGCAGCCGCATCGCTGTCGCAGTTGCACCTGCGCTGTCGCCGCCATCGCGGTTGCACCTGCGCCATCGCCGCCGCCCGCACCCCCGCTGCCATCACGGTTGCACCTGCACCGTCGCCGCCGCCCGCACCCCCGCCACCGTCGCGGTTGTGCCTGCACCGCCGCCCGCACCGCCGCCGCACCATCATCACCATCGAGGTTGTGCACCGTTACCGCCGCCTCCGCCACACTGTCACCCCCACCCCTGTCACACTGTCATTGCCGTCGCGGTGGTGGCAGCAGCAGTGGTGCCAATCTGATACTGCTATATATCTGATACTTATATCATTATGTCTATTCTACTGAACATAGTAAACAATGGAATTGTGTGTATGTGAATTATGTGTGTGTGTAAGTGTGTGTGTGTGTGGCCAGTAATCTGTGAGTCCCTAGAATCTAGAATTACAGTAAGTGGAATCAAGCATTTATTCATACCTATTTAAGCCATTTATTAAGGACATTGCACTTATTTAAGCATTTATTAAGGACATTGTACTTATTTAAGCATTTATTAAGAAAATTGGGCTTATTTAAAAGAATGGATCTCCTGAATTAAGCAACATTCGGCTTAGTGAAATTTGTCTTAAAGTGTCTTATTTTTCACTTTAAGACACTTTAAGACACTTTAAGAAAAATCAACTTTACCTGATGTTGAGTCACCAAGTGCGCCAGAACACTTGTGCACCTAGTCACTAGTGCACCAGGAGTCACCTGTGCACCTGTGTACACCAGAAGGCCTACATCTTGAGCCTTAGTAATCAAGAGGAGAACCTGCGCAACTTGCATACCAGTGACACTTGTGCTAGACAGAAGGCCTACGTATTGAGCCTCAGCAATCAATAGGAGACACCACAAAGGCCTACGTATTGAGCCTTAGTAATCAACAGGAGAACCACAGTATAACGTCCACAGTACCCGTGGTACTACCCCACGAAGCAGGACTTGGGCTGAACCAAGTCACAGACAGCAAGCCACTAAGAACGCCCAAGGCTGAGCGTAACACCAGCGGTCCCCCCATGTCATTGTCGAACCAGCCACCATCATCCATATTGCCTGTGGGTCCACCAAGCGCCTCATCACCTGCACCACCACCCATCATCTGGTCAAATGCACGTTTACTTCCACTTGACAGGTCTGAGGAAGCTGGCCATCCATGTACAAATCTCAGAAGAGGTCAACATACTTTCATATGCCTCCTTCCTTCGCTGGGCCAGCACCACATTGACCTTATCCTGAGCGGCCTGAGTCAGAAGACCTTTAGGGATCATGTCACTCAAGCCTTGGCGTGTCTGGCCATTCCGATGGCCACTAGGTGCAACAGACATGTACACCTTTCCCTTTAGTCCATGACGAAGCTCTGATTTGAATCGTTGTGAGGGTAGAGTACTGTTGCAAATGCTGGAATGGGGCATAGCGGGAGGTAGGAGAGGGGGGTTAAACGATAAACAAGCATTATTCCCAGGAATATACCTATAAACAAACACAGCACAAAAGGAAAGACCATCAACAGCGTTGTGTGGAAGAGCCAAGCCCAAAGCGGGGCACAGAGGCATGGCGCTACTGAGTGTGAGTGACAGTGCCAAGTGGAGTGGGGAGGGGGACCATAGCACCGCTGAGTGTGACTGAGAGTGACCTGTGAAGCGGAGCAGGGAAGAGCCAAGCGAAGCGGAGCAGAGACTGTAATGCCACCAAGCATGACTGAGAGTGACAATGCCAAAAAAGGCAGGACCAAGCACAACGGTGCTCCACAGCAGCGACAGTGTGTGGAGCGACACGGGCGGACTGAGTGGTGCTGCTGAGCATGACTGGGCACAAGGATGCTGTGGCAGTGGCCGAGTGCGAAGCCGAGCAGGGAGGAGACGAGAGCAGCCAAGTGACGCGCAGGCAGGGGCAGCGAGCAACGAGCAGTGCAAGCAGCAGCAGGTAGCGGGCAGAGCAGGTGTTACGCTCAGCCTTGGGCGTTCTTAGCGGTGTGCTGTCTGTGACTTGGTTCAGCCCAAGTCCTGCTTCGTGGGGTAGTACCGCGGGTACTGTGGACGTTATACTGTGATTCTCCTATTGATTGCTAAGGCTCAATACGTAGGCCTTCCGGGGTGCACTAGTGACAGGTGCACAAGTGTTTCTGGTGCACTTGGTGACTCAAGCGCAAAGGTGTGAGGGGCCAAAGGTTCCCTGAATACAAGGGAGGAGAAACAAGGGGATAGAGCAAGAAGCGGAGTGTACTGGTGGTCCTTTGGGGTCTGTTCTGGTTCGTTCTAACCAAGGGTCACTCTGCAGTGGTTCCAAGGTGTCTGGTATTCGTAGGCTGATCAGAAGTATCGTAGGCTGAAAGCCAAGAGGTCGAGTCTGAGTCTTACATGTCTGGAAATTGTACTACTTATAGTAAACCGGTCAGGCCCCTATCAAGAGGGACGCGTAAGTGTCAGGGCATAGGGCCCATGTCGTCATAGAGGTCCAGAGCACACGCCATAAGGGCGCGGCAGCGTTCTAGTTCAATCTGATGGACGCGTATAGGGTATGATGTCAAGGGTCAGTCCAAGCATCCAATCATCTAAGAAACCGTTATCGTAATGACGCGCGGCTTGCACACACGCCGGAATACGTCTGCACCATGCCCTAGGACCTAGGGAACACGCCTTCAGCGTGTGGTGATGTGCCGATGTGATGTGAGACACGCATGCACCTTCAGTGCCATGCGTCTGTCACAACCATGCGCTCGTAGCATGAGGCTAGGAGCTCCTTCCTAATTAGTCCAGTTCAGTGTCAGTGTCCAGTCTCGTACAGTAATTCAGTCGTGTAGCATCGTAGGGCCTCCCAGGGAGGTCCCAATTCCATCCTTGTCTTGTCAGGTACCTTGTCGCGAGTCCCAAAGACTGCGCAAGGGCTAGTTCAGTGCACAGAGGCAGCGTGATCGTAACAGCAGGCAGGAGCGGCAGGCAGCGGGCAGTGCAGGCGGGCAGTGAGTGGTGCAGGTGAGCAGCGAGTGGTGCAGGTGAGCAGCGAGCAGTGCAGGCAAGCAGTGAGCGGCACAGGCGAGCAGCGAGCGGCACAGGCGAGCAGCAAGCGGCACAGGCGAGCAGCGAGTGGCACAGGCGAGCAGCAAGCAGCGCAGGCAAGCAGTGAGCGGCACAGGCAAGCAGCGAGTGGCACAGGTGAGCAGCAAGCGGTGCAGGCAAGCAGCAAGCAGCGCAGGCGAGCAGCAAGTGGCGCAGGCGAGCAGCAAGTGGTGCAGGCGAGCAGCAAGTGGCGCAGGCAAGCAGCAAGCGGCGCAGGTGAGCAGCAAGCGGCGCAGGCAAGCAGCAAGTGGCACAGGCGAGCAGCAAGCGGTGCAGGCGAGCAGCAAGCGGTGCAGGCGAGCAGCAAGCGGCGCAGGCAAGCAGCAAGCGGCACATGCGAGCTGTTACGCTCAGCCTTGGGCGTTCTTAGCGGCGTGCTGTCTGTGACTTGGTTCGGCCCAAGTCCTGCTTCGTGGGGTAGTACCGCGGGTACTGTGGACGTTATACTGTGGTTCTCCTATTGATTGCTGAGGCTCAATACGTAGGCCTTCTGGTGTGCACAGGTGCACAAGTGTTTCTGGCGCACTTGGTGACTCAAGCGCAAAAGTGTGAGGGGCCAAAGGTTCCCTGAATACAAGGGAGGAGAAACAAGGGGATAGAGCGAAGAGCGGAGTGTACTGGTGGTCCTTTGGGGTCTGTTCTGGTTCGTTCGTACCAAGGGATCACTCTGCAGTGGTTCCAAGGAGTTCTGGTAGGCTGTATTATTGAAGAGGTCGAGTCTGAGTCTTACATGTCCAGAATGCGTACTACTTATAGTAAACCGGTCAAGCCCTATCAAGAGGGACGCGTAAGTGTCAGGGCATAGGGCCCATGTCGTCATAAGGGTCCAGAGCACACGCCATAAGGGCGCGGCAGCGTTCTAGTTCAATCTGATGGGCGCGTGCAAGGAATGATGTCAAGGGTCAGTCCAAGCGTCCAATCATTCAAGAGTCCGTTATCGTAGGTACGCGCGGCTTGTACACACGCCGGGACACGTCTGCACTACACCCTAGGACCTAGGGAACACGCCTTCAGCGTGCTGTGATGTGCCGATGTGATGTGAGACACGCATGCACCTGCAGTGCCATGCGTCTGCCACAACCATGCGCTCGTAGCATGAGGCTAGGAGCTCCTTCCTAATTAGTCCAGTTCAGTGTCAGTTCCAGTCTCGTACAGTAATTCAATCGCGTAGCATCGTAGGGCCTCCCAGGGAGGTCCCAATTTCCATCCTTTGTCTTGTCAGGTACCTTGTCGCGAGTCCCAGAGACTGCGCAAGGGCTAGTTCAATGCACAGAGGCAGCGTGGTCGTAACACAAGCAGCAAGCGGCACAGGCGAGCAGCAAGCGGCACAGGCGAGCAGCAAGTGGCGCAGGTGAGCAGCAAGCGGTGCAGGCAAGCAGCAAGCGGCGCAGGCAAGCAGCAAGTGGCACAGGCAAGCAGCAAGCAGCACAGGCAAGCAGCAAGCGGTGCAGACTGGCAGTGAGTGGTGCAGATGGCAGCAGCAGGCAGTGGGCAGTGCAGGCGGGAGCGGCAGGCAGTGCAGACAGGCAGCAAGCAGTGTGGGCGGGCAGCAAGCAGCGCAGGTGGGAGTGGCGGGCAGCAGGCAGTGCAGGCAGGAGCGGTGGGCAGCGAGCAGCGCAGGCAGGCAGTGAGCAGTGCAGGCAGGCAGCGAGCAGCACAGGCAGGCAGCGAGCAGCGCAGGCGGGCAGCGAGCAGCACAGGTGGGAGTGGCAGGAGCAAGCAGCACAGGTGAGCAGAGTAGAGCAGGCGGGCAGCGAGCAGCACAGGCAGGAGCAGCGGGCAGAGCAGGCAGGAGCGGTGGGCAGCAGGCAGGAGTGGCAGGCAGCAGGCGGGAGCGGCAGGCAGCAGGCAGGAGCGGCAGGCAGCAGGTGGGAGCGGCAGGCAGCAGGTGGGAGCGGCGAGCAGCGGGCAGCAGGCAGCGAGCAGCGCAGGCAGGAGCTGTCACGCATCGGCCATTGGGCCAGGGGAGTCAAATTTTCAGTGACTTTTTACTTACGTTCCATCCCCCATCGCGTGCGTCACAAGGCGCGCCCCTTCCTACCCGGAGGCACTGCCAGAACGGGTGGGGGCGTGATGTGACGTGACGATGGGTCACACCGGACTCCACTCCCCCTCCCGCTTTCTCCATGGCACAAGGACTGCACACTGACTAATACGATTACTGTACTACCTTTACCGATCACTGACCCACTTCGTCTTGCTGACGAAGGTGGGTCTCAGGACATCTTCTGCTTACGAGAATGGACTAGTTAAATAGCAGTCAAGCTTGGTAGTCAAAGCCCAAGCTTCGACTTGACTTCATCTTAATACAGCTATTCGTCTCTGTCTTTCCTTCGGTGTGACTTGGGATCTTTTGATCTTATCTAAGTCTTATCTCTTCTCCCTCAAACTTCATGCGAGCGTAACCAAGTCAACTTGGACTCCATTCCAGTACGAGCTTAGTCAGCGTCACTCGAAACTCAAAGTCTCATCTAGACTCAAGGCCCAGCTGAGCCTTAACACAAGTCGAAGCTTCTCAAGCCATCGTGGCGGAACCCAGACTAAGCTACTCGATCCTCCTCGCAAGTCAAGTGCAAAGACTGCGAGACGCCGCGAGCCGAAGAATTGAACAGAAACGAGCACTCCTACACGGAGTAGTCACCTTGATCCGAAACGCGAATACCGAAGAACAAGCAAGGTTCTTCAAATTCTGCTTGAACAGCCTCATACGTGCTATTGAGGAGGAGAAAGACCAACTGTTGATTGATATCATACAACTACTTGACAACGAAGAAATACAGTACAGAAGCTTCACATCACCGACACAATTACACCCCGGCTACTTCAGACACCCTGCCTCTTCGATGCCGCCTCCTGATAATCATCCTCCGCCTCCTACGCTTTGAATACATCGAGTTCCTCGACGACGTCATTGTATTTTGCAACCCTGGAAGAGAACCGCCGCACGCCTTGGTACCTGGACGAGACAGAATACCGTCGACCTGAAGTACGTCGAGAACTAAGGAGAAGAGCCCTTGTCATTGCCAGAATCGTCCTCGCACTGATACGATCCCTGGACGGGACACCAAGTGACGAAGGCGACATAGAACTTGTAACGCAGTTGCTCGAACTCGCCCTTGCCACACGAGCCTTGGAGAGATTCTCGGAACTTGACCTCGACGACGATTAACAAGCTGGAACAGACACGACGACCACACGATAGTGGCTTCCTGTTTGTGTTAACATGACTATCCAACACCGACTTATCCATCCTCATCACCCTTGAAAGGAGCATACGCTCCCTGTTAGCCGACCTTGCCATCGCGCGGGCGTTTGGAAACCGGTTTGAAGAAGACTTGTTGATCGAGGAACTCGAAAGGGACGTAGGACTCCAAGAGAGACTCATCAGCATCGCAAGACGCAGCGAAAGACAGCGAGACGCGGCACCACTACACGGAGGCAGAGAAGCAGCACGGCACCTAGCAGAAGAATTAACAAACGATACACACGAACTGAGGGAAATCATAACTGTCCCAGATGACGACCCTGCAGGTGCACTTCCTGAACGACAAGTGGGAGGTGATCCACCCCCGTACCGAAGGAGATCTCCCCGCGCACGTCGAGGGGGAAGCGTTCTGGATCCCGTACGGAGATCCCCGGCGCAGCACGTACCATCTGGTGGACGACGCAGGGGCGGAACACCCCATTGAATTCATCAACGACGAGTGGTACCACTTGCAGTGGGGAGCCACAGGATACAGGACGAGGGCCAGTAACAAGGTGCGAGAAGGGTTGAGCAAGCTAGGGTGGTGGAGAGAGACGGACGATCAGCACCCAGCAAAAAGGAAGGGGACAGACTTACACTCTCCGCACGAAGGGGCCGTGATTGGAGACAGCAGCAGCAGTCAAGCAGACGTAGAAGAGAGCCCCGAGGAGATTAGTCCCACGCTGGGGCGCGCGCGCAGAGATTCACCCATGCCTGGAGGACTCTCATTGGACCTGGAGGAAAGGATGCTGGCGGCCCAGACTCAAAGTATCGTCCAAATAGATCCAGGGGATTTTGGAGCCCCTCTGCCCAAGTACGGGCAGCACCCTGCAATGACGAGCGCCGCCAGAATGGAGGCCGCGCGAAGCCGACCGGGCTCCCCACAACCGCTGATAGCGCCTCAGGCCTTGGGAACCACCGCTGGCTTCAACCCCGCTTTTACAGGCGGCGGGACGAGGGGGCCAAGCGCCAGCGCGTGCGCCATAGGAATAAATCCCATATACGTACCGCAACGACCATGGAGCGCTGGAGGGCGCGTGCGTGGTCTCCTGGCCTCGTGTGGAGGCACACCGGTGCATATCGGTGCCACGGTAACGGGAGGGACCACCAGAGCGACGGGGGGCAGCAACGGCGGAGGTTTGAGGGGAAACCCTCCGACGGTGTTCTCTGGGGATAGAACTAAAAGTGATCAATTCCTCAGAGAGTTTCGAATCTACAAAATGACCAACCAAGAAAGCAACACCATGAAGGTACCGCTGTATCGCCTTGGGTTGGCCTTGAGCCTCATCCGCGGGTCCCACATTGATGATTGGGTAGAATGGATATTGAACGACACGGATCGACGCATGGCGGGCCCTGGGGGTTTGACGGCCAACGACGAGCACCTATGGGCTGCCTTCGAAAGGGACTTCAGAGCAGCATTCACGCAAACCAACAAACGTGCCAACGCTCACCAAATGCTCCTCAACTGTAAAATGAAAGGGGACGACCTTGACACATACGTGGCCGAATTCAAACACTGGCGCGCGTTGGCGGGATGGGGCGCGGACGATGTAGGCACCATCACGCAGTTCCGCTGTGGACTGCGCGACCCGCTGCACAAGGCAATCCTCGAAAAGGTTATCCCACGACCACTTACCCTCCTGGGATGGCAGGACGCCGCGCGCACGCAGCACGAACTATGGGCCAAGGTGCGCGCCAGCCTGGGCGGCTTCCAAGGAAGCGCGGCGTCCCCAAACACACAGCGATGGAAACAGGTGCTAGGATGGACGCCCCAGGGGAAGTGGACCGCACGGCAAGATGGGGGAGGATCCAAAGTAGTGCCCATGGACGTCGATGCCGTCCAGATTGACGCACTCACGCCAGACGAACGGCAGAAGCTCCTCAGCGAAGGAAAGTGTTTCTTCTGCAGGAAGCAAGGGCACATCAGCAAGTTGTGCCCAAAAAAGAAAGAAAAGGAGAACGTACCACCGGCACGAGGGGACGCGCACAAGAACCAAGGGATGACGGCGCGCACCGCCCAGGTAGAAGAAAAGGATAGGCAAGGGGAGATGGCTGAGGAAATCAAAGGAATGACTCAAGAGGAACGAGAGGGATTGCTTGATAAACTCATCTTAGAGGGTTTTTAGAAGGTCCTAGCCACCCGGCCTGGGCTAGGACCACGGATTCGCGCATCATGTATCTGGGAGGACAGAATTCAATAGAAGTTCCCTTCACCTTTTCATGCGCGAGAGGAACGGCCGAAGAAAAAGCGCTGATAGACAGCGGCGCAACAGAAAATTTCCTGGACCACAGGATGGTCACGCGGCTCGGGATCGGCACGCGCAATCTGTTGGAACCAAGGAGAGTCTTCAATGTCGATGGAACCGAGAACGAAGGAGGGACGCTCACCAAATACTGCACCCTGAGAATTAGGATGGGGCCCAAGGAACACCTAGTCAAGTTCTTCATCACCAGTCTGGGGCACGACCGAGCCATCTTCGGTTTCCCATGGTTGGAAACCTTCAATCCCCCAATCGATTGGGCTCGAAAGATCGTACACGGGGCTAAAATCAAGGTAGAGACGGCCCTGCTGAAGTGGGCAAGGCGACGCACGATGGGGAGGATCTTGCGAGCAGCGCGCGCGGAAACAGCGTGGGAAGAAGGCAACGAGATCATCGCCTTCGTTGCCCCACTATCCACACACCACGCGCAAAGGTGGGCAATAGAAGCCAACAAAAACAAACAAGAACAAATACAGCTACCATGGGAATATCGACGGCACGCGCGATTATTCGACGAAAAGGCGGCACAACGATTCCCACCATCCCGGCCCGAGGATCATGTAATCCAGCTCAAACCGGGGGCACCTGACACCATTAACTGCAAAGTGTACCCTCTCACTCGCGCAGAGCGCACGGCATCACAACAGTTTGTGGCAGTTAACAAAGAACTAGGCAGAGTGAAGGACAGCGAATCTCCCTGGTCCACATCCTTTTTTTACATCCATAAGAAGGATGGGACGCTGAGGCCAATACAGGACTACCGAGAAGTCAACACATGGACTGAGCGGGATGTCTACCCACTGCCGCGGATAGAACAGATATTGGAACAACTGGATGGGAAATTCCTATTTACCACGCTAGACATCAGGGACGGGTACAACAACATCCGCCTGTGTCCGGAGGACCAGTGGAAGGCGGCTTTCAAGACACCGGATGGGCTCTACCAGCCCACAGTCATGTTCTTCGGAATGACCAACGCGCCTGCCACCTTCCAACGGGCCATGAACCGCGTCTTCGGGAAGGTCAAGAACAAATACCCTGGAATGGTGTTCACATACATGGACGACATTTTGATCGCCACACCCAACAATGAGAGACTGCACCGCCAAATAGTGCACGAGGTACTAGACACCATAGCCGCGGAAGATTTCTTCCTCAAACTAAGCAAGTGCCAGTTCCACCAACCAGCTGTGAATTACCTGGGCATCAGGGTGGAAGGGGGGATCATTCGGATCGATCCTACGAAACGTAATGGACTCAAGGACTGGCCCGAGACCCTACGCACGGTACGTGAAGTGCGGAGCACACTGGGGGTCTACGGATACCAACGCCCTTTCATCCCGGGATATGCTGAGATCGTGAGACCGATCCAGACCCTAACGAAAAAAGGGGTACCATTCGTCTGGACCCCCAAATGTACGGAAGCCGTTCGCACGCTCAAAAGGATCGTCACCAGCGACCCTGTCCTCAAAAGGCCCAATTATGCAATTCCCTTCGTCCTGGAAGTGGATGCGTCCCAATACTGCCTAGGAGTGATTCTGTATCAGAAGGACAAGAGAGGGAAATTGCAGGTGGTAGGATATCATTCCAGGGCACTCACTCAGACGGAGAGGGGTTACGACATCTATGATCGAGAATTGCTGGCGCTGGTGGAAGGACTGGAACATTGGCGACACGTACTCCAGGGCGCGGAACAAATCACAGAAGTCTACACCGATCATAAGAACCTGCAATATTACAGACAACCCCAGAAAATCAACTGGCGAGTAGCGCGTTACATTCCGCACATGGCGGAGTACCACTTCATGTTGATACACAAACCTGGGGCCACCAACCGCGCCGACCATCTGTCACGTTGGCCTGGATTGAACGAGGGAGAACAAGACAACGAGCGGGTGGTGGTGCTGCCAGATCACCTGTTCTGTCGAGCCCTGGCACTGGAGGACCTAGAAGAAGAAGTGTATGCCGCCCAGCGCGTGAGTGAACAGCTGATCGAGTGGAGCAAGCAATACGCACTAACAGAAGATGCAGGGGGATGGACCCTTGATGGACGCCCTGTGGTCCCTGAAGATACGAATCTGAGGCGCAAAGTGGTGCGCGCCCATCATGACCACGCCACGGCAGGGCATCCGGGAATAGCCAGGACGATCAAGGCAGTAGCGCTTAGTTACTGGTGGCCCAAGATGCAAAATTTCATCACCGCCTATGTGAAGGGGTGTGCCACCTGCCAAGCGACCAAGGTTGGTACCATGAAGGCCAAGACCCCCCTTTTTCCCATCACGCCGCAAGAAGGAGCGCTACCCTTCAGCACGATCGCACTAGACCTTATTGTGGATCTCCCACCCTCGCAGGGGTATGATTCCATACTAACGATCACCGACCACGACGTGACCAAGGCGGCGCTTTTCTTCCCTTGTAATATGACCATAGATGGACCAGGGATCGCGGCGCTGTATGCCAAGCATGTATTCCCGCATTACGGCGTTCCCCAGCGAGTGATCTCCGATAGGGACCCCCGATTTACATCGCATTTCACCCAAGGACTATGCAAGTTACTGGACATCTCGCAAAACATCAGCAGTGCATACCACCCTCAGACGGATGGGCAGTCAGAACGTACGAACCAATGGCTGGAGCAGTACTTGCACATATACTGCAACAGCCAACAAAACGACTGGTCCCTGTGGTTACCCTTGGCCCAATACGTACATAACGCTTGGCCAAGTTCGACCACAGGCTTCACCCCGTTTCAACTGTTGATTGGGTTCACACCTACCATCAAAACACTACCAAAAGGGGGGACTGAAGTCCCGGCAATCACGGAACGTGCCGACCACTTGAAACAGCTCAGGGGACGCGCAGAAGAAGCCATCAGACATGCCCAGCGCCTGATTTTACTGCAGAACGGGAGACAAGGGGGGAGACGACCCTTCAAACCCCACAAGGAAGGAGACAGGGTGTGGCTCGAGGGGACTAACCTCAAACTGTATCACCCTACTGCCAAACTGGCTGCAAGAAGGTACGGCCCTTTCACAATCACCAAGGTCATATTGCCCGTGGTCTATCGATTAGCGCTCCCACCGCAGTGGAAGATCTTTGACACCTTCCACGCCGCTCTACTCTCACCATATAAGGAGACGGAAGAACATGGGCGCAATTTTCCGCAGCTGCCACCAGAACTGATCGAGGGTGAGGAACAGTACGAGGTCAAGGAAATTACCGCCTCGAGGAGACAGGGCCGCAAAAAGGAACTCCAATACAGGGTCCGATGGAAGGGATACTCCACCGCCAATGACACGTGGGAGCCTGTAGGCAACCTCCACGCTCCAGAACTTGTGAAGGAGTTCCACGAGAGAAATCCCACGGCCATCAGGACAATGTCTTTAAAGGAGGCTCGGGCAGTGGAAGTAGGCCAATGTCGAGCCACGACAACACCCTCCGACTTTTCATCGCCTCTCCCATTGACACTATCCACGCCATCCTCGATGGCACGGCGGAAAGGCTCCAAGTCTGGCACGACGACGACAACCCCTACGCGACGGAGGCGGTCTGGGCTGAGGCCCTCCGCATATATGATGACGAAGCCGCGACCCGAGGCCTCGACAGCGTCGGGGCGATCTACGCCCTCCCCACCTATGAAGAATACGACCGCGCCTTCCCCGCGGTCCCCTCCATTGCCATCAGAGAGGATGGCCGCGCCAGTGCCCTGGCCGCGTTGGAGTGGGACGACCCGTGGAGCCAGCAGGCTACTGCGGGGGCAACCGAAGGCAGTGAGCGAACCCCCTCCCTGCGTAACCACAGAGGACACGCCAGTCCTCATTATACAGACAACCGTGAGTCCTTTTGGGACTCTGATGAACAGCACCACGACGACAGTGACGTGGCAGGCCATTATGGCCCGGAAGGAAGACTGGATCCCGGCCCACCGGGATTGGGCGGAGCGGATGGCGCGCGTGGGACAGTGCGCCTAAGGAGAGGGGTGGTGTCACGCATCGGCCGTTGGGCCAGGGGAGTCAAATTTTCAGTGACTTTTTACTTACGTTCCATCCCCCATCGCGTGCGTCACAAGGCGCACCCCTTCCTACCCGGAGGCACTGCCAGAATGGGTGGGGGCGTGATGTGACGTGACGATGGGTCACACCGGACTCCACTCCCCCTCCCGCTTTCTCCATGGCACAAGGACTGCACACTGACTAATACGATTACTGTACTACCTTTACCGATCACTGACCCACTTCGTCTTGCTGACGAAGGTGGGTCTCAGGACATCTTCTGCTTACGAGAATGGACTAGTTAAATAGCAGTCAAGCTTGGTAGTCAAAGCCCAAGCTTCGACTTGACTTCATCTTAATACAGCTATTTGTCTCTGTCTTTCCTTCAGTGTGACTTGGGATCTTTTGATCTTATCTAAGTCTTATCTCTTCTCCCTCAAACTTCGTGCAAGCGTAACCAAGTCGACTTGGACTCCATTCCAGTACGAGCTTAGTCAGCATCACTCGAAACTCAAAGTCTCATCTAGACTCAAGGCCCAGCTGAGCCTTAACAGGAGCGGTGGATAGCAACGATGTGTGGGCTGAGTGACCCCAAACAAATAAGGAAGTACTGTACTCACTTTTTGATCCCTCTGAGAAGCAGGGGCAGGGATTCGAGCGCTATGTGCACCATGTATCTTCTTTTGGAAGGGGGGCGGTGGACAAGTGGGCCAGAAGGCTGACAGGGGAAATGACCAAGGGGGGGGGAGAAGAGAGAGTTAAGTAAGCGTACTGTAAAGGGAAACCATTTGGGACCAGCCCTAACGGCTGACGTGGATGGCTGCATTAAGGGCAACTTGGTTGGGGAGATCCCCCCGGCATCAGCAAAAGGTCCAACACACTTGATGGGTACTTGATGTGACTTGATGTGACTTGATGTACATCAAGGCAAAATCAAGCTGAGGACATGGCTTATTGAGCTTGATTTTGTCTTGACTCAAGATCAACTTGGAATGTACTTTGCTGGCAATTACTGCCTCCTTAATAGTCCTTATAACTCTCTTGATTTCTGGATAGGGAACCCTAGGCCTGGGTACTTTTAGGCTGACCCAGACCCTACCCATAGGGTCTGGTTCCTATTAGGGTTTAATTTTCGAAGCCATACCACACCATAAACCCTATATATGTCCAACAAAACTCATTCATACAATTTCTTTTTATTAAAACTATATATTTAAATACATGAGATCTACACTAGCTACAAAATATAAAAAATTTGCCCCCACTGCTGCCGCCGCTGCCGCTACGGTCCCCCTGCCACTGCCGCTGCGGTCCCCTCCACTGCCGCCACGGTC